>JACBWW010000875.1:0-19748 GCA_020086605.1 Lanius collurio | reverse complement strand
AAACTTTTACTATCATACATAGAAGTGGGCACAAAAAGAAAGGAAAAAGAAAGCTTGTTAAGGTTGGAGGAAGATTACTAGTCCCTCTCTCAAATATTACCTTACTGATGCAACTAAGTTAGGTAACTGAGTTACCTAATATGTGAAACTACTTGAGGTGACACAAGAAATTGGTGGACATAAGTGGGTAACATCAAGCTGCTGACATGTTCCTGAAAGCACACCGACAGAGGCATGGATTTGACAGATGATTGAAGGGGGAGTTGTGCAAGGAATGCCCAAAATTCAGTTGCTAATTGAGGGGAAAGTAGTAGATCTTTTGGGAGACAGCTCTTCCAAGATCAGCAGCGCACAGATAACCCTGTTAATAATGCCAGTCTCAAGGGCTGAGTGAGAATAAATGTATGCACGTGTTCCATGAGTACACATTAAGCCAAATTAGCTGAAGAGTCAGGGCAGGCCAGTATATTTGTTCATGTTTTCTGGGGATGTCACTAAAAGTATTTTTTTCCCCGTTTTAATCTCTGCACAAAAATTTGTGCCTCTGTTGTGTGGGTGTGCCAATTGGAAGCACATGCTCTGCCTTCTGGGATCTGGAAACCGCAGACAAAAAGGGAAGAAATACCCTCAGGTCTTGAAGCCAAGGTATTTGGCTACTCTTAGCAATTTATATGGAGATTTGAGAGTGACAGAAAGAAAATTGTTTTCTGTTTGAGAGAGGAAAGAAAAATGTCAATAATAAACAGATGCCTGAAGTTCTTGGTTTATCAAATGACCTTTCCAATCAGTTATTGCCTACTCTTATGATGCCACTTTCACAAAAAGGTACTGTTCACCAGTAAGTGATTTATATCAATACAAAGACAAAATTATCATCTTTTATGGCACATGTTATTGGTACACACACTTGAATAAAGCTCTGCTTTTTTGCTGCAATACTTTTATGAGCAGATTCATGCTGTTACATTACTTTGGGAAAACTTAATTTGCAAAAGCATCTGCAGTCATGTTTTGGCAGGTGTATCCCCAATGCCTTCCCCTTGGACAGCACAGATTTGACAAAAGAAAAAGGTAGGAATCTGATGAAATCTATCTGTCACTAAACCAAATAACTTTCCTTATATATAATAGGAAAGATTTACGAGTGCTGGGGCCATAACTGCACATTGCTGGAAGCAAACGTCATGTTTTCCAAAAATAAATGCAGCATGTTGATAATAGTCCCTGATAATCCATTTCTTTTATCCAGAAGGACTTTCATTTCCAGAGGCATAGGGGTTTTACATATTTAAGATTCAAGCAATCACATCTTTTGAAAAATGACACACTTCTCTTCAAAAGTATCTCAAAGAGCCCAAATTGGACAGTCAATCTTTTGCAGGGATTAGAAGATTACAGAATGATAAGGAAGGGAAGTGTTGATACTCTTTGCTTTCTTGGCTCCAGACACTGCCAAGTTACAAACTGTGAGCTGAGTCCTTACACTTTCAACTCTTCAGTGAACTGAAGTATCTAACAAGAGTTTCTCAACTACTGGTGGAACAGTCATAACTTTCCAGAGATATTTTGGTCACATAACCACAGTGTTGTCCCAGTCCTGAAGAAACAGTGGGCTTCAGCATATTTGTGTATTTGGAATCTACTCCTGTGTTCTGTTCTCGGCTCTCACCATGCCTTTATCAGCTTCCAAAACAAATTGGTTAAAACAAACACCACATTTGAACAAGTAATTCTGTTCTACTACAAAAGCGGGGGAAAAAATCCTCTTTTATAAATTGAGCTGTCCCATTACCAAGTAGAGAAAACTTACTCCATTCTTTCAAACATGGCAAAGAACCATTAGATTTGTTTAAACACTTTAGAGATAAGTTAGTGAATTTAAAGAGAGAATACACATGCATTTTGTGTTAGCCTACACACAGAATACTTGCAATACAGAAAACCATTGCCCAAACAGCCTACATCATCATGACACAAGACTTGCCCTCAGGAGAGCTACCTGGAAGAACTACTTCTGCATTCTGCAGAAAAATGTCTCAGGAAAAAAAAAAAAAAAGATCAAATACAGTCAATTACAGTTATTTACAAGGCTGCCTTGAATACTTTTTAAAGAGTTTGTAGATGCAACTGTGGCACTTGGAAGAGTACTTTAAAAAAAAAATTCATATAAGTAGTTAGAGAGCACAAGTCGAACTTCTGAATACAGGGCTAATAAATTAAAAATACAAAAATTAGTATTACCCAAGGAGCAGTCCCGTTTAGTTCAGAATCATCATTCAAATGGCAGTTATGGTACTGGAACAGGTTGCTCAGAGAAGCCGTGGATATCCCATCCCTGGAAGTGCTCAAGGCCAAGTTGAAAAATGCCCTGAGCAGCCTGCTCTAGTGGGTGGCATCTCTGCCCATGGCAGGGGGGTTGAAACTAAGTTATCACTAATGTCCTTTCCAACCCAAGATATTCTATGAGTCTACAATTTTTCACCATCAAAACATTTTTAGTTATTGAGGAAGGAAAAAAAACAAATAAAAAACAAAGGAAAAAACACACAAACAAAACTGCCACAGCCAAAGAAAAGCAAGGTGGACGCATTGTCTCCAAATTTTAGGAAACAAGTATAAATTACTGTGAACTTCATAAAATTTCAAGAAAAACCTTCAGAGAAGGCTGCAGTTTCTATGTTTGCTAAGCACTAATCAAACTTTAAAGCTTGTTACTTAAAATGCACCTTAAAACCATTCTACTTCAACAATTAAATTTAAAATACTTTCAATGCAAGACATGCAAAAGAGAACAAGTCCTGTTCTTGGGTGGAGAATGAAAAATTCTCCCAGAATTTCTGCTCACTTCTCCTGGACAACCATGAATCAGCCTGGTGTGAGAGTCTCTTTCTAAAGTGAGCTTACAACTGCACTTGCTGGGGTAGTAGTGATGCCCTGCAGCCCTACTGCATATCAGGGCAGGGCACTGAGGCAGCCACAAGGACTCAGTTCAGCTGGAACAGCAAATTAAACCCTCTGTAAATGCTCTAACATGAATTTTATCCTTGGTTCCCTGCTTCACCCTAATCTGGACTGTGGCCTGTTTTAGAGCAGGGGGTAATGTTTACATCTGTTTGGAACAATTATATCCTGCAGAGAAAAAGAAGTAATCTTTCTTTTGTCAAATTTTCTCATGATCATAAGAGTTCACTTACTGCCACTCACATGGGGATATAATTTATTTGCTGTGCCTGTCACAGGGGTAGCAGGAGCAGTGCCATACTTGCAGTCCTTTATTACCTTGAGGAGAGATTTTTTTCCAACGCTGTGCTGCTACCAATATTGCAGGGTGACAGAACAGTGCTTCCCACAGACAACCCTGCAAAGAGCTCTCCCCAAAGAAAGGCAGAAATTTCTTCTTGCTCTCCACCATAATGCACATTGCTCTCCCTAGCATGAGCTCGCTCACTCCTTATGTCCCCCAGCTCTCAGATACAAACAAATTTAGTAAGGGAGAACTGCTCTACTCTCCTTTTCTAGGAGCAGAATTGCCAATCCAAGTGATTTTTGACATTTTGGAAGACTGTTCAAGATGGTCAACTGTATGATGTTATAACAGGATTCAGAATCATGTCTATGGGTTGACATATTTAAGGTTAGTGGAAATCATTGAAAATAGGGAAAGAGGAAGCTGTCTGAAACCTTCAAGGTCCAGTACACTCACAGATTACACACTCCAAATGTATTCAATGATGGACTAGGGAAAAGATACAAAGATGTCCAGGTTGTAGGTTAAAATATGCTACAGTATTTCTGAATAAGTTTTCTTGAAATTTCTGTGTTATACATGAGTGTTTAACTGAGACTTTTGGCAGCTCTGGTACAATACAAGCAGCTGCTGTTCGGAAAAAAAAATTAAATAAAAATCTGTGGATACAAAGGAATAGAGAGTACTGGTGCACGAAGAAAAACATTGCCTGGATGCATTGCCAGAAATACATTTTATAAGTAAATAGTCACTTTCCTTTAAGATCTTTCAATACTTGTCCTTGCAGAAGACAGCTAAGTTACAGCTGTTTGGAAGAGTCAGCACAAGCCATCCAACAAAGCTATGGACCTTGGAATGGATTTCCAAGCAACAAAATATTTCCTGTCATTTTTATTTTGGAATTCACAGAGCTGTTTGTTGTTATTTAGGTGCACTGTAGTAGCAAGTTATGTAAAAACAACACTTGCAAATCCCAAAAGTCTTACGAATTTTTTGAATGAATGCTTGTTCATTCTCATCGGTGAGATAGCATAGCATTCCTCTTTTCTGTGAGACACAAAATGACAACATAACAACAAAAATAGCACAGAGAATCACAAAAAAAGAGTCGCCAACGCTAACTAGAGTCTGATAGCAACTCATGCAGATTACGTTGGAGATCTCTACCGGTAACTTTATACACTGAAATCAAAACTTAGTTGTTAGAAAAGATATCCGTATCATGAGATAGGATTATTCACTGAGTAAAATGATTGAATTCATCCCAATCTGTCTTCACAAGACACAGAAAGTATAATCAGTTGTAAAATGTAATACAAGTCATTTCTTTAAAGCACCTTCTCAGCTAAACTCTGCAGAAGATATAGAGTACACCCTACAAACAACTTGGAAGTGCACACAAAAGGTAATAATTTAACTGGCTTAAGAGAGTACAGCCTAGGCAGTAAACAACAAAGAAACAAAACTCCCTGACTTTAAATTCAAATGTTGCATATTCAATGACAAAGTATAGCTCAAAGGATCAGTGACTCAAGACAATGCTTCTAATTAATCCTCAAGTTTTATAGAGCCTTAAGGTAAATCTGTAAGGTTTAAGTCCTAAGACAAACTGTTTTTTAGTAAGAAAACAAGATATAATTTGTTCTTTGGAGCTGGCAGAGCAGAGTCGTAAGATACTGAACTGCCAGTCAACTGTTTCATACCACATTCAGAATGTAAGAAACACGTCCAAGCTTTTCATTGAGCCACCTTACTTAAATACTTCATTTTCCTCCTACAAAAGTCAAATAAATAATAGCACATAATAACAATAGGGAAAACAGGAAGAAAAAAAAAGTAAGATTTTGTTTTAAGTAATTTTGCCAGTTGACTGAAACATCTCTAATTCTTATACCTATGAATACAACTGAGTCTGAATAAAAGGTATAATTCACAAACACCATCCACAAGTTTTAAAATTCTCTCTCCTGTTTACCTGCATAACCTTATGAATAAGTGTTGATCCTTCCCAAAAGGGTAGTAAGATCACATCTGAAATAACAGATAAGCCCCTATTGCTCCCTCTAATCTCGAATTTGGAACACACATCTAATTTTTTTAGTCTCACTTAATAATATTCTGATTTTTATTTTTCACATTCATTTTCTTTCTCTTAAAAACTGGTCAGCCATACATAACTTTTATTTTCCTACGACCATTGGACATGTACTAACAGAGGACTGTAAATCACAACTGCAAGGATGTGCTTTCACAACACTCCTTCCCCCTTAACCACTTCCCAGCATTCAGAGGGAATTTAGAGAGAGTTATACACCAGAAAACTGCTTTCAGACTCATCAACTTGACCACCTTCACAAAAAAAAAAGTACATAAGGGGTGACAAATTAAGAGAAGCTGAAAACCACAATTCCACATGTTACAAAAAACTTAGCTACAAAGATGGAAGTTAAATATAAATTTTCTTTGATTGGTTTATTATTCCACCTCTCCTTCCTCAATCAAGCTATTATTTCAATAAAGATTTTTCAAGTTGGGTTTGTTAAATGTTCACACATCATCTTGCCAACAAATTAGCACAAATGGAAGACAGCCCCAATGTACTGTAGCAATAAGTGAGGAAAGTTGAGCTATAGTTTTTTTAACTCCTGAAGAGAAAGCTTAACTTTCCCCCCACCCCAAAATCAAGCTACAGCATGATTCACTTCAAAAGAAAATAGGATACCAGAGGATTTCTTATGCTTGAGCATAATCAGATCAGTAAGTACATTCTACTTTAATCATTCAGGAATGGCTCTATTCCACCATGTTCACACACTGGACATGATCTCTTTCTTCTCAAAATCTTTCCCACCAATCTGACATGTTTAACACATCAATGATCATTCCTACTTGGATTTCATATTTGAAAAATTGATCTCTCAGCAAGACATAGGTACACTAAAAACAGAAGAATAATGAGTTATTGATTCCATGCAAAAGGACCAACAATTTGAGCAGTAACACTGATTTTGGGGAATAAGAACTCTGAAATTGAGAATGCAATGAAATAAGTTCAAGGAGAAAAACCAATGTTGAGATAAGTGGTATTATATTTCTATTGCTTATCATTTTATTAAAAAAAAATAACCAAAAAACCCCAAAGTTGATCAACTATCCATTTCATTACATTTAGACACAATAGAATGAAGCAGTAAAGGAGTTTTAACTTCTGATGGAAAACACTGTGTCCATTTTAAATCTCCCATTGAAAATTTACTTCTTCCTTCACTTACAATTTTGAGGACAAATAGTTTAGAGGACTAGCTAAACCTCATCACAAGTCAATTTATTGTGAACCCCTTTGTCCAAATCCCTTCCAAGGACAGCAAGAACTGCCATTATTGATTCACTTGCAGTATTAAGGACTTCTGAAAAGTACCAAATGACATTGCGTTTGCAATGGTGGCATATCCAGAGTTTATATAGCCACTAAAGGGGTGATAACGCTCAGTCCAAAAAATAACCTGCTAGAACTGGACCAACAGATGGAGTTACACGTGGTCTGTAACCTTCCCAGGGCTATCCCCTGTGGGAAGGCTGGCTAAGACTGCAAGTATTAATGCCTTTTGAATTAACCAGGAAGACCAATGGAATCAATATGTCACAGACATGTGGCAAAGACATTATAAGTATTAATGAAGCAGAAAGTAAATGAATAAGAAATTACTAGTTCACACTTAAAATTCTATAAGATTATAACTGTTATTTGCTTAACTCCCCTTAAGAAGAATAGCCCACATTACCACATGCAATCTTTAAAGACCATGTTTGCTACAGATTAGTTCAATTCCTTTGAAGAGTCCACCACGTTTCTAGCATATATGCAAGAAATAGTATTTATAGCAAAGATCTAATATTGACAAGGGCATCCATGACATTCAGTTCTAATACAGTAACATTTGCAGCAATTCAGGCTGCTGAGTAAGAAACTCATTTCTTTATATCACATCTAATTCATAAACATTCCTCACTTCATTTACTCAAACTATTTCTTTTCTTTACCTGGAAAAAAAAATGCTGAAATTTTAAGTAAATGTGTTTTGCCATGCTTCAGCAGTTACCTCTGTCAGCAAGTATAAATCCTCCTACTACACACCAGAACTGGATATTCCAAAAACAAGGTTTCTCAAGCAGAAAAGTGACATTTCCAGGGTAAGCCTTCAAAAGTTTTCCTACATAAGTTAGAAAGTTATGAAAGTAGAATTTCAGCCTTTGGAGTGCCTAGAAGACAACTTACTGCATCAGGGAAATATAGTCAGAACAGGTAAGGATGGGGCAAACTAGTAGCCAAGTAATGCCTGTGAGTTCTGCCTCTCTCTACAGCCAGCTGGACTCTCGAGATGCTGCCAAGCAACTTCAGACAGAATGGGGAGCAGCAGCATCACCACCTCATTTCAGCCATATCAATGTGCTTTGCAAGTGTCTCAGTTTTGGAGACAAAACTTCAGGAGGAAACATTCCAGAATGAGAGTCTCCTCTGAAGGAAAAAGGGCCTCCCCTTTTCCTCCACTAATAAGACAAGTGGGTCACAGCAAGTGAAAGTGGAAAAAATCCAAACTGTTTATTAACACCAAACAAACCAGGGTAGAACAGGGAAAAAAAAAAAAAAACCAAACTCAAAATACAACAAATTCCTGGAGAGGGAACAGGCACATGGGCTTGGACCCGCCAGGGCCACCCCACGGGCCCGCCGGGGCCACCCGCAGGCTCCCTGGACCAATGAGGGAAGGGAGGCAGCGAGGCAAGGGGGGAGGGAAGGGAAAAAAGAACATTTTCCCAGCTAGCCGGAACACAAAAGAAACCCAAAGATCAACACAGCACTCCCTGTGCACTCCCTGCCCAGAGCCCCAGAGCCCTGAGCCATCGGGCGCAGCCGTTCGGCCGCCCCCTCAGGTCCGTGGCTCTGGCCCCACCCTCGGGTCCATCCTAAAGGCACCGCGTCCTTGGGCATTGAGCGGACAGGTAAGGAATAAAGCAGCTTCATAACGTCAGCCCAGGACAGGGAAATGGGGCACAATGCTGATGTTGTTCTGAGCTAAAACTGAGTTCTGTCTCTTGTGCCAAAAAAAATTATAAGAAATGTCATCACAGTCTTCCTACAGGCCTCAGCTCCATCTCTCAAGCAAATGTCATGACCAGATTTACATTTTTCCAAGTGGCAGACATGAATCTAAAGAACATGCACATATGCTTATGCCATATTCTTACACCTAACTTTTCATACTCACAGTGGAAGAGATTTGTCACCTTCTTTCCCTTCCCAGGTACTATCCAATACATCAAAAGCTACTTCTGCGCCTTGGAATGAACCCAGCCAGAAGATGCTCACACACTTACATAAAAATCTGATTACAGCATGGGGTTTTTGTGAGGGTTTTTTTTTTTTCCTCCACACAGGTGAAATACTCTCAGGCACTCAAAGGCTGAAAGCAGGTGTTAGTACATATGGGGACAAAAGCAAGAAAAATAGTCATCATCTGGTTATTGCTTGTTTTTAGTGCAGTTATTCTGAAGACACAAACATTATCAGCTCAAAGATTAAGTGATTTCTAATAATAAATTTCAGTCTGCCTACTGAACATCTTCCAGAACTAGCAACAGCAGTAGCTGGAACACTTTATGTTTAGCCTGCTATTCATAGATGGGTAGCCACAAATTACATTCTACAACTAACTCCATCCTACAACATTCAGAGTGGGCCCGTACATTTTAATTACAGAGTCACATGCCTCATTTTTTAAATCATTAAAAATGAACCATTTTAATACAAGACCACAAGTAAGGTTAGGTACTCAATTCCTTTGACACAAACACAATTTAGAGTCTCAGGTCTTTCAATGAAGGTCCAAGACAAGTTTAGATGACAAAAAGGCCACCACTGTTTTCCTGATGGCATCCATAGAAGTCTCTTTTAAAACATAAAACGGTCTTTAAATCATTAGCTTTCTAGCCACTAAGGAATGTGTACAGACTACAAATTAAGCTACCCTCACATAAGTAATAGTACCACTTGCAGGAGGTAATACAATGTCAGAACGTAGCTCCCACAGTCATCCAATATAACTCCCCATAAAAATGTCAGCAGACAATATACAGCTGTTCTGCCTATGAAACTGATATGAAGGGCAGTAACAAAAAAGGCACATAATTGCATGTGTGCTCTAGAATAGACACAGTTAAGTCCACACCCCAAAGGTTTGCTCCATTTTCATGTGTTGCTGGAGCAGGTATATTGCACCGAGGGCAGTAGAATAAAGGCTGAATTAAAAAAAATTATTCTTGTGCTAGACCCTATCACCTACTCTCTTGAAAGGAATTTATACATGAGAAGAAGGTGAAACCTTTAAGAATGCATTAGCTCATGTTGGAGTCCTGCTAGACAGAGGTCCACGGGAAAAAGTATTTAAAGTGCTGCCAGCTCAAATCAGTCACACTTGTTTAAAGAATTTGCTTCTGTCACGGTTTAACCCCAGTGGGCATCAAAACACCATCTAATCCCTTGTTAACTCCCTAACTGTGGGATGAGGGAGAGAATCAAAAGGATAAAAATGCAAGAACATATGGGTTGAGATAAAGACAGTTTAAAAGATACAAAAAAACCCCACGTACACAAGCAAAACAAAACAAGTTATTTGTTCACCACTTCCCAAGGTCAGGAAGCTGTTCAGCAATTCTCCAAAAAGCAGGGCTCCATCACAGCTAACAGCAACCTTGGAAGACAAACACCATCACTCTCAAGGTCACGCCCTCCTTCTAATTTCCACACCCCCCCTTCCTCTTGTGCCCCCTGGGAATAATTTTACTGTGGGACATTTGCAGTCTGCTGTCCTGGCTGTGTCCCCTCTCAACTTCTTGTGCACTCCCAGCCTCCTCCACTGCTGGCAGGACAGTTTGAGAAACAGAAAAGACCTTGATGTTGTGTCAGCACATCCAAAGCATAGCACCATTCAAATTGCACTGAAGAAAATTAACTTCATCCCAGCCACAACTAATGGAGCCACATTGCTTAAATAGTCTGAGACAACTATCAAAAAGATAGATAAGAAAAGAATTGGTTTTGGTATTTTTTTTTTTTTTTATACAAGAGGGAATGATCAGTCAAGCTTAGTCAAAACATAGATCTTCTTGTCAAAACATTCAGAGCAGTGGCAAAGACACCACTCAGTTCAGCAGAGTTCACTCATTCTTTCTGAGGTAAAGGCAGCACACATAGCTTACTGCTCTTAAGAAAAACGTGTCTGGAAAAGACCACCTGCCCATGAAAGCATCTCTATAGTCATTAATTTTGTCTTGGTCTGAATTTTTACCTGGTACAACTCTACTAAATATTCCTCAGAGAGTATACATTTATGAGCACATGTCTGAGTTCACACAAACTGCACAAATTAAGTGCAGTTTACTGAATAAGACTCTCTAAGTCCCCTTCAAAGCTAAAAATATTTTGATGAAAATGGAAAAGGTTTCCTAAGATGCTACAGGGTTTATCACTTCCACACTACTCATTGATAATCCTATTTGTAACTATTGAACTGATGGATTTTTGGGGTGTTTTTTGTGCAGACATGGTCTTGGTCTCTTCTTGGTCCCTCTAGTATACTGCCCTGTGTTGACATGTCAATCTCTTCACAAGATCACCACAATGATGGTGCAAAGTAGAGGTTACTGGCATTGCAATACTACAATTGAACAGGTTGCCATAGAAAGAGCTTTTAAAATTCATTTTAAAAGTTTTCATAGTTTTCTGGGACATCATACTAAGATACCTTAAAGGCTTTGAAGGCTTTGTGGGTTAAGAAGGGTTGATGGGCAAGGAGAAGACTAGGACTTCTAACAATATGGTAATAGTTGCTTGTAGGAAGGTTTATAAATACCCTTTGGGTTGCAGCAGATGAAACTTCTTCAGGAAAAGAGGAAACTGTGTACAATACAGTGGGAGGGTTGTTTTGGGAGGTTTTATAATTAAGGATCTAGAACACTGGGATTGTGCCCCTCACAACAAGAAAAGAGAAAAGAAAGCAAAGATTAAAAAGCACATTTTACCATATCCCAAAACAATCCCATCCACACTGGATGTTGCAGCTGCAAGAGAGCCCAGAGTTCGTGTCAGGGTGAAGAACCAATGAGGAAGAACTGTTAATTTAATCTAATAAATAGAAAAACCCACAAGCAGAAAAGAAATCTTCCAAGCAGTCTGCAGAGACCAAAAGTCCTACTGCATGAAGAGATGAGAAGAAAAGGCTTATTGCAACCCAGGTTAATGGTTAATTAAAGAAACCACCTGCACAGTGAAGCAAAAAGTCTTTCCAGCATATCTGAAATTCCTAGCAGAAATAAGTAGACATTACTACTGTCCTCAAGGGAGTCAGGTAGCAAGAAATATCTTTTGCTAAACAATACCCAAGCATTCTGCTGTTAAAGACAAGGTCAATTTGTTGGCTGTTACTTGGTAACATCTGGGGGAAAATATGAAGCAACAGAGTAAGATAGAACCAAAAGAAAAGGGAAAAAGGAGTGAGCCTAAAATCTTGGTCTTCAAAAGGGGTACGGTTGGGTGTTTCTCAGCTAATGAAACTAACAAGTCACACTCATCACTTGTAGCAAAGCTTATGAATCAGTATGGTTATTTTAGTTCTGCTTGCATTCTTCCCAACAAAAGTGTTATAAAAATTAAATTCAGCTATTCTTGTTAAATAAATTCAAAGCATAAGGCTGCTGATGCTTAGAAAAAAGAAACAACTAGTAACAGTGGGACTCCCTAAAACTAGAAGTAGCAAAAAAACCCCCATGAGGTTCAGTTTCAAATTTAATGTAAATGGAATTGTCCAGGATTGCATAGAAATGAGTCAATATCATCTTAGTGAAGAGCAAGCAGGAGACAGTACAAAAGAAGTGCAAAAATAGTAACCCTTGCCATTAAGTACAACAAATGCAAAATCCATTTCAATGAGCATGTGAAAGATGCCAAAATACTATGTATAATGTTGTTTATGTGGGTTTTGCCTGTTTTTTGGGGTTTTTTTTCAGTTTCAGTTTTGAGGCACTTGTTATACTTCCCAGAGCTTCCTAAAACACTCTTCCTTTACTGAGTTTTCCTTCCCTGTGAAAATACTTTTAGAATGATCTTAACCTTTTCACAGCAACAGTAGCAGATGATAGTAAAGCGCTGTAGGCAACATAACCACAAACATATCATCTCAAAACATTAAGTAGCTTCAATGTAAGCAGATCTCAGTCAAAATCATAAGGTTAGGAAATATTTCTTAACTTCAATTTTAGATGAAAATAAAGTTTGACAGAACTTCTAAAATCCTATCCTGGAGAATCTAAACATATTTCTGTTGTGGGAATTTAGTTCACTTTCTAGTATTAAAGAATGTAATATCATTCAAAAAGATCAACTGATATGACTTAAGAAATTTTAATTTTTATCTATTCTAAATCAATTTTGTTGTCTCCAGATGAGGAGGATCATAGTCTTTCATTTCATACACAGTGCTATATAACAAAGTCATCTATCTCACTGTGGTTTTACCTGATTTGAATTTTGAGTCTTCTCCATCTTAAGTATCTTTATCTTGTTCTCCTCCATGTCCCGCTCAGAGATCCCTCTACCACCTTATTACTTCTCTGTAGAGCTTCATAATCATCCTGTATTACTTGAGATGTGGTTCAACAAGTGTTGAAAGTGTCATACTCACATGTTCAATCTATGCTACCACTTCAGTGTTCCTAAAATAACTGTAAGTGTTCTAGTTAAGCCCACTACATCTGATTTGGAATTAAGAAGAATATTTGAGTTGGAAAAGACAATTAGTTAGGAATTTTCTTCTGGCAAAGAGGTTCTGGTGAATATCTTGCCCTTATCCCTGTTATACTACCACATACAGACATGTCACCTTCACCCCCTGAACATCAGGTTACTGTTTAGTTACTTCCATGTGTCTCATAAGATTATGGTCTGTCACAAGAGTCTTCTCCAATATCTAGAAAACTCCTGAGGAAGCAGAGCAACTCCCACTCCAGAGAAACCTAGGGGATTGCAGAGCTCCATGAAAGCTGAGTTCCCAGCCCAGCCTTAATAAGGTTGGTAATGCTTTTGACCACCAGAGGAGCTCCATTGAACAGTTAGAGTATTCAGAGCCCTTGTTCTCCAGATCTGCTGAATTCTGAAATACTTCTAATAAATTTCCACTCTACTTTGCATGTTAATTATTCACAACTACAGCATTTTGAAGGGCTATAACTCTAAGCATGGTAGTCATTTATTTTACCAGCTACTGCCCCAGAACAAAGCCAGGAATACCTGTTAGAGGATTTTAATGCCATCTTGAACCCTAAGAGCTTGTGCTTCTGCAGGTCTGTGAATTATCTTGGAAATAAATTGAGTGGCTCTCGTATTAGAAAAATTGTAGCAACAGACATAACAGAAAACAGCACAATTTCTAGGTCAATCCTCCCAACATAATAAATGTTTTTCACAGTTTAAGAATTCAACAAACTCTGAGTACTCACAAGAGCAGCTTCAGCTGCCCATTGTGTCAGTAACCACAAACTCCAAGACCTATACTGCAGTTTGTACTACAATGCTGTTCACTTTTTATAACCCAGAGCAAACTAGCTAATCATTTCAATGAATAGTGTCAGATAACCATGTTTTAAGGTTGATGGCCATTTTCTGCCCTGGAAATTTGGATTAAGAGTCTAGAATGATTTAAGCTAAAATTAGGAGAGCTAATATTTTCCTATTATCTAGAATAGGCACTGTGTGTTCTGACAGATGTGTTGGGGCAGGGGAGGGGATCCCTCTCTCCAGCATCTTAACACAGGGCTAGCAAGTGCAGCTTTTCAGATGCCTGCAGATCACTGATCCATCTGTTGTCTGCTCATCTGGTTCTCTATGACCCTTCACAGCAGTAAGAAGAAATCTCTGGAAGTGAAGAGAATTCTAAAAGCCTCATAGAAGCGCATTCCAACCAAGGAAAAGTGATTTGAAGAAAACACATTGTTCCACTTCTTACTGGACCAAAAATACTGAGCATTGACCTGGGGACATTGAAAAAACACAACTTTTCTTGTCCTGGAGAAAGGTCAAAAAAGTCTTTCCACAAATAATTTTAGACTAAGAGAGAAAGGAAAGTTTACAAAAACAAAACAAAAGCAGCAACAAGAAAGAAACAATGTGTAACCATGCAGAAAACACACATAGCTGAAGCACAGTGTTATTCTGCTCTGAAACAGTCTCATGTATGAAAGATTCTCCATAATGAAAGGTGTTTTTTATCACCTGTGCATAGAGAGGACACATACTTCAATTTAACCATCTAAATAGTGGATATAAAACCATGACCCAGGAACACATGTGGATTGTTCGGTTTAAAATATATAGATCAAATTACATTCCAAGTGATTTCTCAGTAAAACATCTTTTGAGACAACAACAAAAAACTATTAGCAAAAGAGAAGAGAGTTTGTGTAAAGAAATATAATAGGACCAGGATTTTTCCTCATTTCACACACATCCCAAGGAAGAAAAAGAACAAAAATTTCCTTTTTTCCCTAAAGGAATACGTTTTGATAATTTGTTCCCAAATAAAAATACCTGCTAGAAACATAGAATGTGAAGGTTGGGAGGGACTTTAAAGATCATGTAGACCAGTCTATCACAGGTCTTTTTACTGTGCTTTGAGATACCCAAAGAGGAAACATGCTGAAATACCAATGGAGACCATATTAATTTTTTATTATTTGCTACCTTAGTGTGGGTACAAAAAACAACTTGGACATTTCTGAGGGTTTGTATTATCCTGCATTACACTCTTAGGCTCAACAGAAGGCATTCTCATTAACATGACAGCACTTCCTTAACTCTTTATGAAGATACCTCATGAAAAAAATCAGAATTCCTAATATATTAAACAAAATACAACATGCATGCATTCACAAGAGATTCACGGGGAAGGAGAGACCCCCATAGTTACTTCAAATCTGCAGAAAAACGAGCTGCAGAGTTGAATGTGAATTCCTACAGCAATACAAAGTTATACAGTTCCAATGCATATTTCAGCATGTTTTAAAGTAATTTTTCCTAAAATAACACTCCCATGGAAGTGCTCTTTTGAATGAAAAAGAGCTGTTTAAAGAGGCTTTTTTTTTAATGTTATTAGAGAAGTAGTACTTACAGTCCATTCATCCCTATTTTGAATTAACTGTCTGCTTTTGTCACAGAGAAAATCTTCAGACATTAGCATCTCTGTGTATTTTCAGGTATAATCATGGTCCATTACATACAAGGTAAAAAAATAAATTCCAGGACATTTCAGCTTCAAATTATGATTTTATAACCACAATAAAATACCACCTGTTTCATCAAACTAGAGAGACTACTAAAAAAATCAAGGTGAACACTCTCTGAAACAATTCAGCAGAAGAGGCACACTTTCCTAGTTAGTTTAGATTTGTCTCAAACACAACTGCTTGCACTATCCATAATCACAGTTTCAGCTATGATTTCAGTGGTGTGATATGCTGCTGTTGTTGCACAGAGCAAAGAAATCCAAAGCAGAGGAATCCTCATCATTATTCACCTGACAGCAGAAATATTTTTCCTCATTTAAAAATATAGAGTGAGGGTGATAAAAACCTGGGAGAGAGAGTTACTTGAATTTACTTCTACACAAATACAAAAGATGGATTCTTGTTTGTCCTTCACACTCCTGCAGATCTCTGAGCACCAGAAGAAATGCAGGTTATTTGATGACACGAGGTCTTTCAAGGTACACATTCAGACCCACCCTTCACTCTCAGAAATCACTCCAGATCTGCCTTGAGTTGGTGCCATGAATCACCTCCATCAGGGAAAAGAGTGAACAACAAAATAGGCTATTTCTGCAAAGGAGTGAGCAGTGTCACAGCCCATCAATGGGACAAGTGATGTTCAGGTTGTACAAAGACACCAGACCACGAGTCAGGGAACTTGTATGTTTTATTGTACAGTTCTTAAGGACACTGCACTTTCCAACCATACAGGAGCCACTCTGGCAGTCACACCCACACCACCTGAGCTGGGACCAAGGCCTCTTTTCAGTTATACAGCCCACACACACATAATCAGACCATGTTTCCTCACTTGCTCAGCCCCAGATTTCCCACAGCAGACTCTTCATCACTTTGATCCTTAAAATAATCCAATCACAGTGCAATAACAAAAGAAGAGTTTCCAAATCCAACACCTCATTATTCCTGCCCCAGCATCCAACACCTCCCTCAATAATTTCTCCCACGCTGCAGCCATACAGAGCACAAAGTGCAGTTGTTGGGCAAGACCTCTTTCTGTGTGCAGCAGAGTTTCTAATTTTGCCCTTTCATTTTACTTCCTATCTGAACATTTCTGTAAGGAGACTACCAAATCCTGTGAATCTTTCTGTAAAAAAGTCAACCAAAACTTGCAAATGCTTTTGTAAAAAGGCAGACATTTAGCAGAAATCTCTCTCGTGTTGCACGTTATCTAAACATTTTCATAGAGTCACAAGTCTTTTTATATTTTCTGGCTACCATCAGCGTGACACACAAGACACAATGCACTTATGAAGACAAGGATGGGGCAAGTATTGTCCACAAAGGGGAAAGGGTTCAAGGCTTAGCATGCTCTGGTCCTGCATGTTCCAGATCCATCCTATCCCTTAGTCAGGGGTGGAGAATACTGAGCCCGTCCCAGCTATAAATAGCTAAGGGGCTGTTCAGTCCCTCTCAGCCTCCTGTCCATGACACCAATTTACTGTCCCAATGCACTCCTAAGGGGGTGAAATGCTCATTATAAATTCTGGTCAGGCTGAACACCACACATATTTCAGGGAGCTCTGTGTGTTTAATTGTACAGTCACCTTAACTCCAGAAACCAGCCCACTGATTGGACTCAAAAGGTCTTGGTTAACTCACCCTTTAATTCTTACAATACACTTCCACAAGGATGGTGGCTAACAAGCCCCTAATTTTGTACTATACACTCCAATAAGTTGTCAGCTCCCACAACAAACTCCTCAAAGCTGTTGGCTCACAAGCCACAATAGCCCAATTCAAAGGTGTGATTCTTGATGGTCAGAGCCATTACGCTAATTTGCACAGGCTGACATACCCCAAATTCCAGCAGGACTAATCAATATAGCCCATGTATTTTATTATTTCTACTCTCTCCTTTTGCACACGATTTAAGTCAGAATTGTAAATCAGTATGCTTAAGTGTTAATGTGGGCACAATATTGGACATAAAATGTATGTCAACACCATGCAGAAGACAAAGTAAAGATTTTTCCATTGAACCTGTGTGGTTTTCAAGTTTTCAGTAAAATGAACACCTCTAGTAAACATCCACCTTCACAGCCCAGTCAGCTATTTCTTAAATGGGAGACATATAATGGAATTCCTTGACAAGGATATAGTTTACATTAAAAATTTACACAAGTTCAAGAAGAGAGTGGACATTCACAAGTAAAAAGTGCATTACGGGTGACCTAACTGTGGAGAAATCACAGGTGGCTCTGAAATTCCTTGGAAATAACCAGTAAAAACTGGACAAGAATCTGGAATATGTAGTGCAGACACTTACTTTGTTCTTTTATTCTTTACAAAGACACTTGCCCTGTTCTTTTATTCTTAGCTTATTTATACCTCCCAGCCATTTATTGGCGATAGGGTATGAATACACAATGTATTGGCTGGACTGAGTACAAATGCTCCTGTGGTGTATTTTTTTTTCAGGGCTCTTGGTATGAAAAAATTGTATTTCTGTGTTCAAATACCTTTGTAATGGCTAATAATTAGACTTCTACACATCAGCACCAGCTCTTGGATGGTAAAGATACTAGCCAGTAAAATCTGACATTTTAAAATAAATAGTGGCACTGCAATTCACAGTTTAAAAGTACTGTCTTCTATTGTTTTAAGAGCACAGTTTATGTTTTCAAGTAATCCAATAAGCAAGGTTTTTCTTTAAGACAGTATCCCAAAAGTTCCTGCTCCCTTCATCTCAAGGAATTAAACTTGTACATCACTTCTCATACACCTGGCAGTTTCTCTTTTTCCTTCAGCTCTAATGATCACTGAAACTGATAGCATGATCAGCTGTGGTTCACCTGGTGTCTGCAGCAGTCTTCTGCTCAGCCCAAGTCCATTAGTAAGACACATCCCTAGCTTGTTTGCAAATGACAGCCACTCTGGATGTACAACATTATGGCTCTCTAATCCCCTCTGGGAACACAGCCTTTCTTTGACTTTATGCCTCTGAAATACAGCTTCTACAACCAATGTATTTGCACTGCTGTTGGAATCATAGAGACCTTTATGAACTCACCTGTGATAAATCTGTCCATCATTCCTAGCCACCCAGTCAAGCACAGCTGCTGGCAATACCTACTGTTTTGAGCTCTCTCCTGTTTCTGCTAAGCCTGAAAACACCGTCCTGTGGTTTATCATTCCTGTCATTGCTATGAGGCCCCAAACTATCCTTGGACTACTTGCACTTGAGGCAATATATATAAACAGATAAACACTGAACAGATATAGACATACTCCATCTAACTCAGAGTACCAAAATATACCATTTTTAAAGAAAATTACTGTTTAGGAAACTGTGCTTTTCACATATATCAGTAGTTAAAATTTACATGGACAACTAGGTTTATGTTCCACTTTTTTCTATTCTATCTTCACTGTTACCTCAAGCAATTAAGGACACTAGTTTATTTGCATATCCATTCCAAAATACAGACAAAATAAGTCATCCCATTTCAAAGTTCATTTCTGTGGGTCTGTTCAGATACTGGTAACCAAACACAAGCCCTCACCACAAAGAAATTTAACTGCTTCGAAGACTCCCTTATTATCATTCCATTTACTTCCAAAACATTCTTTAAAATTTTCTCACCAAATCTACTCCAACATTTTGTGTTTAGAATTTTGATAATGAAAAGTTTCTCAGCCTTAGAGAAGTGGGAAGACTAAAACAAAAGCCAGGTTTTCCAAGGTGTGTTGGAAGACCATGATGACAAAGAGCATTTTCAAAAAGAAGATGCCGAAGGCACAGGAGCAGCAGGAGAGGAACCCAGCTTCACAAGGAGCTGTCCCAGGGGATATGGGAAGAGGACCTGGAGATGAGGCTGAACAGTGTCCTCCGAGAGAGTGGCACAGGGAGCAGAGGAGTGATGGATGCAGGGACAACGCCTCAGGCACCCAGCTGTCCCAAGAACACCCTGCTGCCAGATACTCTTGGTATCCCACACAGTATGCCATCATTTAAATTAGGATAAGATCTTTTAGAAGACATGAAGGATGCAGATACTTTCCAGTCACAGCACTTAGATGTTAGAAGCTAGCTTGCACTACAGGAGAGATGCTACTTATAATGATATTTATACACAAAAACCTGACTTTCAAGCTTGCTCAACTACATAGAAATTAAATAATATTT
>JACBWW010000874.1:0-19761 GCA_020086605.1 Lanius collurio | reverse complement strand
GGGGCTGGGAGCAGCCTGGGACAGTGGGAGGTGTCCCTGCCATGGCAGGGGTGGCACTGGATGAGCTGTAAGGTCCCTTCCAACCCAAACTGAGCTGATGAATCTCCCCACAATCCATCCCACATCCAGCACATTCCCCAGGAGTCCCACCTGAGTCTCCTCTTGTTGTCCCGGAGGAGCTTCCCGGGGCGTTTGCTGTCCACTGTCCAAGCTCTGAGGAACGAGGGCAGGGGCACAACCCTCTCCTGGCAGCAGGGCAAGGTCAGGGCCTGAAAAGCAGAAATACTGTCAGTGATTTTAGCAGCCAAGTCTCCTTGGAAAAACAGAAAACCACTGGATTAACTCTCAAAAAAGAGGGTGAGGTATTGGGATTTATTCCACACCAGCTGTTGCTTGTGGCTATGACCAAAATATTCACTTTTCAACCTCAGAAGGAGTTGGATTTCCCTCCCCCTCAACAATTCTCAGCACAACTTCCATTTCTAAAGGACCCAATTTCCTTTTTTGAACCAAAATTTGAACAACTGGGAGGGAATGAGGCTGTTGGAATCATTGGCCCAGTCTCTGGCCAAGTGCTGAGCTCCTCTAAGCCCTTCCCAAGGACACATCTCTGCCCATGCTCAGCCAGTTCTCCTTGCTCAAGCTGCAAACAGTTTTCCACAGCAGTAGCCTGGCAGAGCCCAAAACTGAAGTCCCAGCCAAAAAATGAGTGTTGGTATGGAGCAGAACCAGGTGAGAGATCTTTCCCCATGCAGTTCAAGTAGAACAATGGACTGGTTAAACCACACTGAGTCCTTTGATAGGACTGGGCTATGCATTCTTGTGGGTTTGGGGTGATTTTGGGGTTTAGTTTTTTCATTTGAGGTGTTTTGTTGGTTTGGTTTTTGTTTTTTTTTTTTTTTTTTTGTTTGTTTGTTTCAGTTTGGTTTTTACTGTATTAAAACCATACAAAGATATTTTAGTTTCTGGCCAAACTTGTTCCTGGCTGACAAACCTGTGCACCCCAAAGCAATTCTTTATTCATCAGGTTCCACATACAGAAATAAAAATTCAATAAAAAGATGCAGAAAACTGACACAGGAACAATGTGGAAATGGCAAAGTGGCTTTTGAGGAGGTGCTTGTTATGTGTGTGCTTCCCATGGAGAGGTTTGACACTGGGAAAGAAAAGAGAAAGGCTGCAGGCAGAGTTTCAGCTGAGTGCAACGAGGCTCCTGCAGGCCAGGCCAGGGGACAGGGAGGATGGGACTGCAGGGACACTAAGGAAGTGTCTGAGCCACATGCTCCAGCTGCTCTTGGTACTTACCAGTGGCCACGGCATAAATGCCATAGCACAACAGACTGGAGACAAGGGAAAAGGAAATAAAGAATAGCTGTTAATAGAGCTCAAGTGATCCCAGGCTGCTGCACAGTCCAACCCAGGAGAGCATCTAACCTGCATCTTCAGATCTTCCAGAGAGGCTCCTCCTGCTATCTCTATCCTGCCAGCATAACAAAGGTCCAGGCCTGGGTGGGTGGGTTCTGGTGGAGCTTTGAAAGGGGAGGGAGAGGGAAGAGGAAGAGACAACAGAAGAATCAACATGATTTGTATAGTCCTGAGAGGTAACAGTCACTTCATGCTCACATTTCACTTAGAGAAGGGGCCTGACCTCCATCTTTTTGGAGTCCACCTAAAAAACCACAATATCAAGGAATCCCACAGTGTTTTGGGTTGTAAAGGGCCTTAAAGGTCACCTCATTCCAGTCCCCCACCATGGGCATATACAGAGGGGAAACCCACCCTGAGAGGTTCCAAACAGTTCCTACACTGCAAATGGCAGAACTGGGAGCAGTTCTCAAGCAGTACTGATAAATATTGTTAGGTATTGGTTAAAACTACTGCAAGCAAAGTTAAACTGCTCTTAGCTCCACTACTGAAATCATCAGGGGAGAAAGGGAAACTCAGAAAAGCTTTGAGACAGAAGAAGAAAAATGCAAAGAAAACTTCTACAAGGAGAGGGGTCCTGCCCTGCAGCACAACTCAGCACCAGAGGAATATTACTTTTAATACAAAATGAAAAATCATTTTGTTCTCCATTTTCCAATTCTGTTATTTCCACTTCATTTTCTTCTCCCTTCTCAACCTTCACTTGATTTTCTTGCCCTGGCTGGTTTTTGATTTGGATTTGACCTCTAGGAGAGCAAACAGTTAAAACACTGCATTTAAGGTTTTTTATTCTATGCAGGCTTTACCCATGCCTCCTTTTACAGCTTCCCAAAAAGCAGCACAGCCTGAAGGGAATTAAATGTGCCCTCAGGAGTCTGGCACTTGAAGCCAATCACCTCTGTGCTCATGCAGGAGATGCTTTCCAATGCTGCCACTGCCTTCAGTACAGAGATGGGCAAATAAAGAGTCCCTGCTACAAAATTTAAGTGGGGTTTTGAGCAAATCCAGCTGAGGAACATAGGATTATCCAGCATTTATGTCCAAAACTGCATCGGGCTCCTTTCACCTTGATGCAACTCCTGCAGCTCCTGCTAGGTTTCAGAAGGATTTGAAGGCTTTGGGTTAGAATTGGGGTTTGACTCCAAGAGCAACCACAGATGGCTCCTTTCAAAGCCTGGCCGAGCTCACCTGCTGCAGCAGACACCTGCAAAGCATCCATCTTCCAGGTCACCCCGTTCACTTGGTCCTGGGCATTCTCTCCATGTTTCTTATGGCTTGAAGGCTTCAGCCACCAGATGGGGATTTTCAGGAAACCCTAGAACAGAAAATATCAGGTGGCTCAAGTGTTCTGTGCAGACAAGGAGAAATTTCACCTTTAGCACAGGAAGAGAGAAGATATTTGCTTAAACCTAAGCTTAGGGAACAGGCTGCCCAGGGAAGTGGGGGAGTCACCACCCCTGGAAGTGTCCAAAGAATGTGTGGATGTGGCACCTGGGGATGGGATTTAGAGGGGAGCACGGTGGTGCAGCAAAAATAATGATGCTACAATTCTGCAAGGGACAGCCCAGGCCAGGTTGGCCAGGGTTTGGAACAACCTGGGACAGTGGGAGGTGTCCCTGCCCACAGCAGGGGTGGCACTGGATGGGTTTTGAGGCCCCTCCCAACCCAAACTGGTCTGGGATTCCAAGTACCCAGACACTGCCCTCTCCTTTTACCTTTTCTGGAAGCTTTCCTTCAGTTACAACCAAAGTGTCTCCTCTGCAAACGTTGAGCTCCTTCAGGGTGGCATTCTGCAGGAACAGAAAGCACAGGGGCTGTGTCAGCCCACACCTACAATTCTCCTCAGGGAAATTCTCCTCAGGACATGGAGCAAAGAACCCATGGACTGAAACAGGAGCCTCTTACTTCCTGACTTAATGCTTCCCCTGCTTCGTAGCACCAGTCAAGCCTTCTCAAATGCCAGTTGTCACCTACCAAAACCCAAAAAGACACACAGAGAAAATCAATTAGTCACTAATGCCAGTTTGGGAAAATATTACAGAACTCTTAAGAAGTGTTAAGGGTCCTTTTTGTTTTTCTTTTTAATTTGCTTTTTAAACACAGCTCTGACTAAATGAATTATCACTTGCCCCTCCTTCCCCAGACTTTTTGCTATATGAAAATAATCTTTTATTTGCATTGGTTTTTCTTCCTCACCCACCTAATTATTTTACCTGGTTTCAAAGGAAAAAGAAGCAATTCCCATGTGTCAAATTATCATTTGAATTTATGACAAGCTCTTTAAAATAAAAATTATATTATAAAGATTTCATGTTTAGAATTCTTTCCCCTCCTCATATTACAATGACACACAGATCACGGAAAAACTTACAAGGTTTAGGGGTAGGAAGAGCTGTCCTGAAAATACTAAAATTTCCTTTTAAAAGTATGTGAATAACAACACAACCAACCTGATAATCCAGATTTCTCCAGCATTAAATTGAGACACTGAAAAAATAAACACAGAGAAGAGCTGTGTCAACGCTGAGGCTGGGAAATAAATTTTTCAGCAAATCCATGTTAGAATTTTCTGACATAAAGAGTGATGGTCAATTCTTAAAACAATACAGTGAGAAAGATAAGATGTATTTGAGGTATGTATTAAACCCTTCATGGAAGAGATGGTTTTCAGGCAAGAAATTCACCACATCACCTGAGGCAGCTTTCCCAAACTTGTAAAAAGTTAAATCTGTGCTGTCAGTTTGTTCCTTTACTTGAACAAATTCTGCCCCAGAGTTTGCAGATGCACCTTTAAAATAAAAAGCCAAAGCTGCAAATTCAACACTTTGCAGCCATTACTGGCCAACACTGCTGGGCTGGCAGCACCCAGAGCTTCCTGCACTCTGTGCATGGCTCTTGCCAACTCCTCTGCCTCCAGTTCTGTGCAGGGCAGAGGGTGTAAGGAATGTTGTCCAGGTGCTTGGGAGCAGAGCTGTGGGAGCAGCCAGCCTCACCTCTCTGACAGAGAGAGTCTCCTCCACAACTATCTCCATCTCAGGGCTGCAGTTCTGGTCACTCCCAACCATGAAGTACAGGAAGAGCTGAAAATCCAAATGCAAACTGTCAGAATAAATATGGGAGTGTAGAAACACTGTGCAAAAACAATTCCTGTGGCAAGAATGTCATCAAACAGCATTACAATGGCACAAAAAGCAAAGAGAGTTGAGTCATGGCCATCAGCAGATCCTCTTTAGCCAACTCTGGTCTCTAGAAATGCACAACTACTCCTTCTCCTGCACATTTAGGCCAGGCTGCACAGGGCTTGGAGCAGCCTGGGATAGTGGAAGGTGTCCCTGCCCATGGCAGGGGTGGGATGAATGAGCTTTAAGGTCCCCTTCCCAAACCACTCTGGGATTCTGGGCTATTTAACAACTTGCACATTCCAAGAGCAATATCCCCCCTTCTTCCTTTATTTTCTTGAGGAAAGTCCCTGCACCAGGCTCCTGCCATCCCACACTGCTGTACCTGAGTGGAAGTTGGGGCTTTGCCACGGCACAGCCCGAGCAAGCTTCCCATCTTCAGCTCTGCCTCCTTGACTGTGTAATCCTCAGGCACTTTGGGGAGGACAACAACAGGGAGAACATCAGCAGCTGCTGCTTGTAAAAACATCCATTTTATCATCTTTAGAGCAAGCTAAAACCCTTCAGTGCCTTTTGGAGAGCTTCACTTGCTCAGCTCTGAGAACAGATCTGTGAGGGTCCTATGAGGAGAGCAAAGGCATGGACATCCCTCCAGGGCTCCCCTGTCCATGGTTTCACCATCCCCACTGTGAATCCCTTTCCCCACCACCACACCAGTGGAATTTCCCTCGCTGTAGCTCATGTCCAATCCTTTCCATTGGGAAGGAATCTGTCTCTGCCTTCCCTATGACTCCATGCTAAGGAGTTCAATATGGCAACCACCCCTCCTCCCTCCTCCAAGCCTCTTCCTCCTCAGGAAGCTGGAAGAGCCCAGCTTCCCTCCTCTTTCCCACATTCCAGCTCCCAAGCTATCCTGGGTGCTCTCCTCTGGACAGGTTCTCATTTATAAGGAACAAAGCTGGGGGTCCTTTCCCACTGAGCTCTGCCCATCAGGAGCACAGCTGGGTTAGGGATATAAGGAAAAAAACCAAGCTCAACATTTAAGTTTAACCTCTACCTTTGTATTGGCACTGTTAATTAACCTTAAAACTGAAAATAACCCCACACAACTGGTTCAGTTCAGGCTAGAAATCAGTGGAGTTAGGTGTGGGCACTTCTCCCAGGAAAGGACAAACAGAGGCTTAAAATCTCCCCAGTGAATTTCTTAGAGAACAGTGATGAGACAAATCCATTTACCTGGAGACAGAAGTTTCCCACTGCCACTAACAGGTCTGAGACAGCTCTCGTTTGCTGCAGCAAAAAGGGCAGGAAGGAGAGAAATATTAAGAAGTTCAAATAGGAATAAATTTGGCTCAGAATTTCAGACAGGTAACACCTTTAAGATTAACTACAGCTGGTTTATCTCAGACATCTCCTAGAGCCTCCATCAACAGTCTCAACTTTTATTCTTCCCCTGAAAGGAAAATTCTACCACTAAACCCACTAAAAAGCCACTAAACTGTAACATTACCAGATTGATAAAGCAGCTGGACACTTACCCAGCTCCTCCTCCAGCTGAAGCTCCCTGATTGCTTTCATTTTGATATCTGACATCACCTAAAGACAAGGACATTAAAAGGAACATCAACATCTCCAGCCAGGAATGCCACCAACACCCCTGCCTGTTCAAGTGCCAGTGCACAAAGCAGCAAATAATCCTTCCCTCCTCTTTTATCTCTGGTTACTGATACCACCTCAAACCTCCATTTACAGGGTGGTCCAAAACTCAATCAGTGTTTGACACTAAACACTGCACTGGTTCAAGCTACCTGCACACAGCCCAGGGATTGTAACTCTGGGCTGAGCACCATTTTCAGCAGGGAAAAACTTAATCCCTGGGCCAAGTGCAGTGGCCAAGCAGAGTCCTTACTGTTTCAATAGTGGCAGTGATTTTAACGAGCTTCTCCTCCTCTTCCACCCCACAGAAGTTTTTCACTTGGAGCCAGCTGATGTCATAGGTGAAAGCAGTCAAATTCCCACTTGCCACGTTGACAAAGCTGTGGGAATGAGCAGTGCAAGGACAGTCAGAGACAGGGAAACCACGCACTGGCAGGGCTGCACCACTCACCAGCACAGCTCCCACCTAAGTGGGTGATGTTAAAGTTGATGGCACCACACGGAGCAGAGGCCTCAGGGAGCACAGAGTGTCATGAGACCACAGATTTGCCCCTGGTAGCTTTGGATTCACTGAGCATGAGTTGTTGCCACAGTGTTTTTCCCCTCTACAAGGGTAAATCAAAGGATGAGACTGCCGCTGCACTTTGAGGGCAAGAAAAATCTGGTCTCCAAGCCTTAAGATGAAAATACTTGTATTTATAAGCTCCCAGGGATCATTAGTTACAAGAACATATCCTGCTAGCATGCTTTGAACTAAAAAGTTTTGTCCAAATTGCTTTTTTTGTTTAATAACAATCAAAAAGGTTACCTCTGGTCATGGCTGTCTAAGATCAGCACTGAGCACCCATCCCTGAGGCCAACGCTTCGGACTGTTTCCTTCATGTCTTCTTCACGGAAAACTTCCCAGTTCTTGGCTTCTCCCTCTGCTCCCGAGCCATTCCTGAGGATGATGCCTCCGGCTGGAGCCAAGGCTGAGTGCAGCTGGCCCAGGCTGGTGCTGCAGGAGAACACGTGCTGGGCCTCGCTGAAGTGCTGCCCCTTCCCGCCCTCGTTGTGCTCGGCCAAGCGGAGGACGTTGAGCACCATGGGCTCGTGGTCAGGGCCTGGCAGCACCTTTGTGCCTCCAACCTGAGGGAGGGAAGCAAGGAATGCCAGCTTTGTGTAGGGCTGGCCCATAAAATACAGGGCAGACTGGCCAGGGAGAAAATTGGGACCAAAAATGGGACGCTGTCCCCTCACAAACCAACCACCTCTGACCAAACCCTTACTGAACAAACAACTGGAGTAACCCACAGGTGTTGGGAAAAGAAGCACAAAGTTATCCAGAAAAGCTGGGGCTGCCCCATCCCTGGAAGTGTCCAAGGCCAGCCTGGATGGGGCTTGGAGCAACCTGGGATAGTGGAAGGTGTCCCTGCCCATGGCAGGGAGTAAAATGAGATCCTCAAGTCCCTTCCCAAAGCACCCCATGGCAACAGCAGCTGTAAAACCACTTGGCAAAATCAAATCCACAAGAATTTAGCCCCTCAGGACAATAAAGAATTACCCAAATGTGAATGAACACTGTGACTTTACATTTTGAAACTTGGTCTTTCTGATATTCAACCTAAGCAATAAATACAGTTCCTTGCTGAGAGAAATTTAATGACACCAAAGCTGGAATAGAAAAAGCTTTATCAAAAATCAAACCAAGACAAAAACAACTGCTACTACATGATGGGCTGGTTTTGTTTGGTTCAGGGTCTTTTTAAGAAAGCCAAAACAAAATGGATAGTTTTACAATAAAAATGTTTAAGTGTAGCATTTTATTCCACTAGAGAGACAGAATAAAATGCTGTTTCATAACCACTTCCAGGTTAAGCAAAAGCCTTAATAGCAAAAGGAAGATGGAAAACTACAAGAGGAGCACAGTATCTCAAGAGCATGCAGTGCTTTCTCTTCAGAGCTGACAAGGAAGGAGCTGTTTGGTTCCTTTACCTCTTTGCCATTCCACACGAAGATGTCTGCTCCATCAGCCAGCCCAATGCCATCCAGGGTCAGCTCATCTCCTGAGGAACAGGGGCAAATCATCAAATTCTTGCTCCCCACAAAACACAGACAGGGCCAGGAGGTTTTTAAAAGTCACTACACTAAAAGAACTGCACGAGCATGGGGAGGAATGTTCAGAGCAGCTCTGAGTGTCTCTGTATTTTGATGTCAGCTTCAGGGACAGTTGGGTTATGCTCTGGTTCAAGACTCATTTTCTGAAGCTGACCACAGAGAACATAAAATTTTAAAGTTACTGACTAGGTTTTTAAAGACTGACACTTAGAATTGCCTAACAAAGCAAAGCTGGAGACAAAAATGACGATTTTACAAACTGACATACCCTTAATAAATTAATGAACTCTTTAGGCAAGCATCTCCCTTTACAAAATTCCTACTTCACTAAAGTCTAACCTACATTTCCCTTTGATGTCACCTTGGCTCCTCTCTTCTATCCTATCCTCCACCTATTAGGCCAATCCTATGAATGCAAACATCCACAAGCAAATCAAGGGCAAAATACAGACTGATACATTCTCGTCAGCAAATGTGCTTAACTTGCTTAAGGTCTGCAGTCTTAGTGTATTTCACACCAAAGATTTCACAGCAAAATCTCAAAATCATTCATTTCCACTAATAAGAGTGAAATAAATAATTTAAACAACTCAACATGAGTTTCAGCTAGAAAAGTGTTCAGGAATACACATTCCCAAGACGATTTATAGATTAAATCTTAGACATCTGCAGGAATTAAAATACAGCAATAACATGGAAGCCTTGCATGCAGTGCTCTTACCATCCAGCACCTGGTACAGATGTAATCCTGCTGGCAAAGGCTTGGCCATGCTGAGAACCATGTCCCCTTCCCAAGATTCCAACATCTAGTTGGGAAAAGTAACCAGAAAGATTATATAAATACCAGTGAGCAGTAATTCAGCATTCCAAATTGCAATCTGCTGACAGCTGTCACAGCCTGCCTCCCAAGCTCACCTGGTGACACTTAATTGGTGACTCCTTGAAAAGACAAAGACAAATCTGCCACAAAATGCAATATCAAGAATAAGCCTGGAGTTCTGCAAAGTGTCAATCCATGGCCATGCACACACTTCCCAAATTAATGAATTAGTTCATGTGAATTTTGAAGTCTCTGTAGTCAAAATTCCAGCAGTTTCATGGCTTCAAGAACAGACCCCACACTACTATTTCCTCCTGGGTAAACCTGTATTAAATATTTAGCCTCCTAAAGCCCAATTACTGTTGAAAATATCTCCTTGACACAAAGACTGCAGCATAAATACATCTGTAAGTGTTGCAAAGGCTCAGTTAAAATAAAGTCTGAGTTTATTTAGTGCACATACCTGGAACACTGCCTGTCGAAGGTCTCCCAGGGTCTTCCTCCTGTCAATAGTCAAATCCACCACGCTCTCTTTCCAAGAAAGTGAGGGATGCAAAGCCCCATTGTGGAATTTATAGCAGGAGCTCAGGTGGAGATGTAAATCAATGCCATTGCTTGCTGAGTCACATTCAGCTCTTTGGGAGAACAACACAACAAACCAGTGAACTCAACACCAAACAGATGTTTCTGTGTAGCTGTCCTGGAGCTGATCCCCCCAGGGCTAAACTCCCTGTCACATTCCCTCCCCTCCTTTACACCCAGCTCAGTGTAGCAGCAAACATTTAAAAAAATAAAGGAGTGGAATTCACTCAGACAGAATCCCCAAATGGTTTGGGTTGGAAGGGCCTTAAAGCTCATCCAGCCCCACCCCTGCCATGGGCAGGGACACCTTCCACCATCCCAGGTTGCTCCAAGCCCCAGCCAGCCTGGCCTTGGGCACTGCCAGGGATCCAGGGGCAGCTACAATCTTGTGTGAGATACTCCATAAAACCTGTCACTGCTGTGTCTGTATTTTGGCATCTCAGCTGTGATTCAGGAATATCAGCACTCGTGTCCCTCAGCACAATCCCTTGGACAGTTTTGTCCAACTTGATGACCATGAGCTCTTCCCTCCACTTTTCTGGCAAAGAACATCATTTATGTGTTCATTCACAGTAAACCAAGTCCTTCCCCTTCTCCCAGTGGAGAACTCCCTCTATAAACACAAGATAATGCATTCCACTCTCTCCCCAGAACTGCAGTGATTTTCACCAGAAAATGGTACAGTTTGAAACCCTAAGTATGTTTCCCTTGAAATTCTGTAGGATGCCTGCTAACAGGGAAGCAGCAGAATGTGGATATAGAAATTCTATTCTTCAATTAACCTCTGTGACTCTGCTCAAGGAGTTGAATCCCTTGGGATCCTGCAGATAAAAGCTGCTTGAGATGGGTACAGTGACACCAAAATACCTCTTTTTTTGCAGCTCTGTATTAGCAGCATTCATTTCATTCAGCAGGTGCTCAGGAATTTGGTACCTTGGATTTCCTCGTGCTGCAACAAAAAAAGAATACAGGCTCAAAAGGTGGTTTGGCAAACAAGAAAAGTGATCAAGATGAGACATTAGAGTACAATAAGCACTGGAAACCCAGAGAAATTATGTTCATAATAGAGAAAACTCAACTGCAAGGTGGTAAAAAGAACAAACGAATTCTTTTACTCCTTCCAATCAATCTTTCTTTAAGGGAAATTAACTGCCATTAACAACAACTTGTATTTGTTCCAGCTGATGCTCTGCTGTTATTTGTGGAGCATACTAAAATAAATTAGTCAACCAAAGCCAATTAACAGGTCACCATCTCCTTGTATCTTCATTTAAATCTTTTTTTTCAAATTATCATTACAAGGAAAACAAGCTTGGAAAGGACAAAAAAAAGCTCAAGAGCCCTCCCCAGAATCTGCAGAGGAGCTCTGTGTACCTTCAGGAGGCCTTTTCAGCTGAGCTTTTCTGTAGAACAGCATGTAGGCACTCTCTTTGCCCTGGAATTGTTTCTCAAGATCCTTCTCCTTGATGGGCTGGACTTTGGAATCATTCAGGTCAAACCAGTGGCACCCATTAGAAGTGACCCTTGGCCTTGGGGGGGTTTTCTCACAGTTCCACTGGACATCATTCTTCTGGGGAGGGCTCTGGAGATCTCCTCTGTGAGGGTCCAGCTTGAACAGGAGCCTGTGGGTTTCCTTCAGGCCTACCTTATTCCCATCAGGACTCAGCTGGAATATCTGAGCATGATTCTGCAAATACTGGAAGGAAATAAAGCACAGGATGAAGAAGATGCCAAGTTTTAAATGCAGCAGCCTGCATTAAGTTGCTTCACCTGATTCTCCTCAAAGTGAAACACAAACCCCATTATTACTTCAACCCTCATTTTATGGTGCTTCCTCATGTATTTTCTCAGTTTACCTCTGCAAAAGCCTCACATCCACACCTCACAACTATATTTAAATAGTTATTGTGGAAACTGCAGGTAGCTCCCTTCAAAAAACTGGCAAACATCAGTTCCACCTACATGCAACACAAATGCTGAAGTATTTTTCTTAAAACAACATAAAACACAATTGGAAAACAAGGTTTTACTGGAGTATTAATTTCATGGACATGCTCTAACCAACCAAAAAGTGGGATACATTTTCAAAAACCTCATTTCTGTAGTTCAGGTTAATTTTATTCTAGGCAAATCATGGAGTTGGAAAAAAATAAAAAATACACAAACTCTCAGGCAGACAATTCCTTGGGAATCTTGTGTTTCCCAGCCTGCTAATTCCTTACAAACCTCTCCCTGCACATGCTACTCCAAGGAATATGGACATACTCTCAATTGGGATCCTACTGACTATTCAACAGGAATATAAATGATTATAAAACTTATCTAAAACCAAAACTAACAAACCTGTGATTACCTTTCGTAATGCTCCATATTGTTTTCTGTATTTCTTATTCCAGGACACCCCTTTCTTCTCCAGTAACTTCTGCCCTAACTGATCCACGGGGATTTGTTTAGCTTCTTCCTGCAGAGAAATGAAAAACTGAGGTAGCAAAGGCTACACAAGTCAAGGGATCAACACAAAGCAGCCAATTTTAAAGTGCTTTAATCATTCCTGGTTTTTAATAAGCTGCTGGAGCATTATCTGGAGCTGTGTCAGGGCAGGGTCAGGTTGGATCTCAGGGAAAGGTTCTTCCCCCAGAGGGTGCTGGGCACTGCCCCAGGGAATGGGCACGGCCCTGAGGCTGCCAGAGCTCCAGGAATTGCAGGACAGGGCTCTAAGGGATGCCCAGGGTGGGATTGTTGGGGTGTTGGATCAGTGATCCTTCTGTGTCCTGTCCTGCTCAGGATATTCCATGATTCCTTTTACAACAGCTTTGGCGAGCAACTTCAGAAATATTCCAAAAGGAGATTCTTGTCTATGAAGAGCCACTATTAATATTAAAGTCAGGTTTTAAATGCCTCACAGCAAGTTCAGAAGAGCTCTGGACACTTAAACCTGCCCAGTCTCACCAACACCAACCCCTCACAGGCTCCCTAGTTCCACAGCCAAAGCAATGAGCTCCTTACATACCATACCTCTGATAAAATCCCTTTTAAAACTGCCAATGGATTTTCTGTTTCTTTGGTGTTCTCAGTGTCTCTTAAAGCCTTATCTTCTATCAGCCCATCCTCTTCTTCCTGGGGTAGAAAGACACAAATATTGTTATTTCACATACAATTAGAGGGTTGGATTATTCTGTGCTGACATCATCATGCACAACTGAGGAGTGTGAAAGACATTCTGATAAACTGCCCTTCTCAATGAGGCAAGACACACAAAGCCTCATTAAAATATTAATTAAGTTTGGATGCTTATTCCTCCACTAGTTCTTGACACTTTTCTGCAAAACACAACCTCTAAAGCAAGGAAGAAAATCTTTCAGGACTTACTTGGAGTTGCCAGTTTCCTAATTGATCCACATCTCTGATATAAACATGATAGTGTCCTCCATAGCAGCCACCTTTGTGTATAATAACAGAGAAGAGCTCATATATGTACTCTGAATCATCCATTTCAGTCTTTAAAAAGAAAAACAATAATTGTCACAATGATAGAGGTCAGTCTCTCACACAAGGACAGCTCTACACCTTCAGCATCACTTCAGATATTTCTCAGTGTGTATTTTGCACGTGCAGAGATTGAAGTGGCTTTTCAGGGCTGGGGATGCAAGGAAGGACTGGCACAAGACATGCAGTGAGGCACAGGCTGACAAATCATAAAATCATGGAATGGTTTGGGTTGGAAGGGACCTTAAAACTCATCTGGTTGCCTGCCCTGGGCAGGGACAACTTCCACTAGCCCAGGTTGCTCCAAGCCTTGTCCAAGCTGGCCTTGGACACTTCCAGGGATGAGGCAGCCACAGCTGCTCTCAGCACCCTGTGTTTTTAAACAAGCAGGATGCTGAACAATATTTTCAATTTCAATGTTTGCTCACAACCAGGCTTGTTTTGCTTAAAAGAGAAGAGCAAAAAGAAGCAACACTCAGAAACACTAAAACTGAGGGGAAAAAAAAGGCTTCCTCAAATGCAAACACTGAGAAATTTCCAAGCTTGCATTACAACACTTCAAGAAGAAAAATGTCTGTTCCATAACAGTGCCTCTATTATGTTGCTTAAGGGCCAAAATTTGTCATCAAGCAATGGCACAGCTCAGTTTATAATCAGAATCATATTTAGGAATGCAAACAGATTCCTAAGAAAAATGGAATAACCACAGGCACATAAAGCATATAAAGCTCAATTTATACATGTTATGAGAGAATAACAACACAAAAATAAATTTCAGTTTCCATTCCCAGATAATAATCTTCCTGTCAAGGAAAGGTTAGATAACTTTTGGGTATTTATTATACCCTCCCCACCCCTGTAGCTATAAGGTATTTCTCACTCAGCTCCAAAGTGGAGGAGGACACCACAGAGTTACACAAACACCCTGCCCTGACAAAATGCAAAATAAAAGACAACTTCTCCTTGAGATGTGTGCTCTCTGCTGAGCATAAAGCAACTTTTAACCAATGCAAACAGTACCCACCTGCTCACAGAAAGGCCTCAGGTTGATCTGGATGGGGAACGTGTAGCAGCTCGTTTCCTTGTACCTCTCACACTTCTCAAAGTCAAAGTTGAACCTCAGCAGGGAAATGGTGAGGAAGGGAGGCAGCTTGCGTAGCTTGGCAGACTGGGAAGGGATTTAGAAAACATTTGAAGCACAGGGTTAGAACAAAACTGTGCTTCCACCCTGCTGTGGACAAATCCTTTTCCAAAAAGCACTGTTATCACCAGGCAGACAAGATCAGTGCCCTCGTTTTTAAAATGTCTTCATTTAATTTACAATTTCTCTCCCAACTACACAACCTAAAAGGAATCCAGATCTCTCCCCCTGTTAAGCCCCACATCTTCCTTGACTGGTGATCACCAGCCCCATACCTGATCCTGCCACAGCAAATAAGGGACATTGGTGAAATTCTAGTCAGTTGTGCCTTTTCCACAGCCCACATTTCCATGCAGGCAGCCACAGAACAACCAGGAGCTAAAGTCTCCCTCATTCCTACAGGGGAGCACCTGCCAGGCAGGAGAGCCAGGATAATCCATTTTAATGAAGGATACCAATCCAGATCCACCCACTTGATGGGTGAGCACAGCAAGAACCCTTGTGAGAAGTAAAACCAACCATCCTGTAGCACCTCTGACTGCAGGTGGGGATTCCACAGCCACGTTTCTGAGCCCTTCCAATGTCTTCATCCTCTCCTCCACCAGCAGAGCCTTATCAGGGAGGCCCCAGGAACACACAGAGGGTTTAAGAAACCTCCTGAATCAAAAATTCCATTTGCATCCACAGCCTGGCAGCCCCCAGCTATGTGATTTCCTACCAAAATTCAGAGTTCCCACTCTCCTCCTGCATGGATGAGTACTTTTGACACACAACTTACCCTGGACTGCCTTGAACCAGGGAAAGTTAAACCCCAATAAGACAACTGAGGCACTGCTGAGCGTTCCTGAACTCCCCAGTCACTGATTAACCTGGCCTGGCCTTGGCTTCCCTTTGGACTACTCCTCCACATCCAGAGGGCTGCAGGGTTTGGACCTCACTCACCCTGCAGGAGGCCAAGGAGCTCTGCTGCTGGGATGAGGGCAGAGTGCACCAACAGCCTGAGTCTGCTTCCCTCCACAAAAACAGAGCAACAGCTGTTAATTGGCTTTTCTCCCTCATCTGGGTTCTCCACAAGTCAGTTCCCACGATTCTTCCCTCATTGCATTGATCTGCTTGGTTTTATTTTATGCTCTAACTTATCTTTTAGCCAATCCTCCTCAATGCCCAGAGCCAGGGTGCAGCAGACATAAAAACCTGCAGCAACAGCTGGAAAATAAGCCAGAGGAGCTTCTCCTGACATCCCTGCTGAGGTTTCACAGAATCCCAGGATGGTTTGGGTTGGAAGGGACCTTAAAGCCCATCCCATTCCAGCCCCTGCCATGGGCAGGGTCACCTCCCACTGTCCCAGGCTGCTCCAAGCCCCATCCAACCCGGCCTTGGGTACTGCCAGGGATCCAGGGGCAGCCACAGCTGCTCTGGGCACCCTGTGCCAGGGCCTGCCCACCCTCCCAGGGAGGAATTTTTTCCCAATATCCCATCTAACCCTGCATCATCACACCCCAAGGTGTTACCTTTGAAGCTTCAACAAGTTTATCACAGGCTCCACATCGATACAAGTTGTCATTCTCAAAGTATTCTTCTTCCACATACATGTTCCACAGGGCCTCCTCCAAGCCAGCCACACCTTTCACTGCCACGGTGAGGTCTAAGAAATCTTCCTGTGCAGAAAGGACAACAAGAAATGAGGCTCTGAGGGCTGTAAGTTTGTGATGATTAGAAAGACACTCATCCTATTCATCACAGCTGATGGGGAAAAGCCCCTCATACATTCACAGAAGAGAAACTGATTTTTAAAAACCGGATTCTTTTTAATTACAAAGAGCATAAAGAGCAAAGATATGTTTTGCTGTTGTTACCTCAGCTCTCTGCTAACTATAACCACCAAAGGCACTGCTTGTGAACTCAGAAGATGCAAAACATTTGGGTTTTTACCCCAGATGGAGATGGCTTAGAAAATGCAGACAAAACTTAAAGTCCAACACTCACTACCTGGATCCAACAAAGATGACATTACTGCTGGACTTTACAAACAAGAACATTTGAAGTCAACAGTGGAAGATGCCTGGCTTTACCTGTCTCTCACTGACGTTCTTGCACTCCTTACAGACAATCTGGTTGACAACAATGCCATGGTACAGGCGGTTGATGAGGTCATGGCCCGACGTCCCCACGAGGGAAGTCTCCAAAGCACTGAAGAGGATCCTGTTCAGTTCCTGCACATCGTGCTGCCTCATCTCCTGCAGCAGGAAAACCCAACAGGAAGGAATCAAACAGTGCTGGGCTTGGCTTGTGGCTTAAAAAGAACATAGATGAAGTGTCACAGAGTCCCAATGGCTACTCATACATTTAGTCCTTGAGTAGTGAAGTACTACCTTTATTACTGCTATTTTTAATCTGGTTATGCTACAACCCACCTAAGACACTTTCACTTGGGTAGAACCACAGAATTCCTGAGTGGTTAGGTTGGAAGGGACTTTAAAGCTCATTCTGCTTCATCCCTACCATGGACAGGGCCACCTTCCACTATCCCAAAGCTGCCCCAAGCCCCAGTGTCCAACCTGGCCTTGGGCACTTCCAGGGATCCAGGGGCAGCCACAGCTGCTCTGGGCACCCTGTGCCAGGGCCTGCCCACCCTCACAGGGAACAATTCCTTCCCAATATTCCATTTAAACCAACTTGCTGTCAATTTGAAGCCATTCCCTTGATTTAGATTTTGAACTAACACAGTTCAACTTGGGTAAGAATCTAAGTATCTAAGGCGAGAAGCCTGTTGGAAAAACACTCCTGGAAAAACAAAGGAAAAGCAATTGGGATTGTATCTAAGAGAACAATCATCCTCTGTTCCTTCCTGTGAACAACTGCCATGGACTCCATGTGGAGATCCAACAGGACACAGCAAGAGCTGACCCAATCCAAGTCATCTCCACAGCTTGAGGGATTTTAAGGTATTTCCTGAATGTCAGACTTGCAAACCCATCTCCATTCAGGGAGAAGCGTGTTGGGGCACAGGCTGGCACCTCATGGCTGCTCCAGCCGAAGCTCTCGGTGAGCTCTGTGGTGGATGCAGCCTGCTGGTCCAGGAGCAGGAGCTGAGCAAACAAGCGCTGCAGCTGCAGGGGGATTATCCGAACCTGGAAACAGCCACAAGAGGACACAGCACATCAGACAGAGCCCTCCCACCAGGCATGTCAACAAAACCAGAAGCTATTTACTACAAAGCTGGTGATAAACTACCCCTGCCTAGCACTTTCAGACCACAGGCTACTCAATTCACACCAACTCAGACTTTTGTCCCAAAAACCTGCAGTGCCTCACCTTACACAGCCAAGCAGAATCTTGGAATGCTTCAGGTTTGGAAGGACCTTAAAGCCCATCCCATTCCACCCCTTGCCATGGGCAGGGACACCTCCCACTGTGCCAGGCTGCTCCCAGCCCCAATGTCCAGCCTGGCCTTGGGCACTGCCAGGGATCCAGGGGCAGCCACAGCTGCTCTGGGCACCCTGTGCCAGGGCCTGCCCACCCTCCCAGGGAACAATTCCTTCCCAATATCCCATCCAGCCCTACCCTCTGGCAGTGGGAAGCCATTCCCTGTGTCCTGTCCCTCCATGCCTTGTCCCCAGTCCCTCTCGAGCTCCCCTGAAGGGCTTGGTGGTGGGGTGGAATGAGATGGGAAGGGAGAACATCTCAGCAGCAACAGATTCAATATCTGATTGCTGAAGCAAAACCCCACGGCAACGAAAGCTTAGAACTGCGTGAAAAGTCCAGTGCCAGCCAGCCCAAACTGCCTCTCAGTATCAAATTTAGGTTTTCACCCATTTTCATAACTTTCACATGAACTGGAACCATACTCCTCCACGTCAACATCAGACAGTGACAGACAAGAAGATTGCCAACACCTTTGCATCAGGTTTCCTGCTGTCATCCAGAGTCCCGAGTTCCTCAGGTCCCAGAGAGAACAGAGCCTCTACAAACAGAAAAAAAAAATCATTATTTAAAAAGACAATATCCCCTCTCTAAAAATTTAATGTATTCTAATGTGAGGCATTACAATGTTATTCTGCAATAATTTGTTTGAAGTGAAATGTGCCCCAAAATTAACTGAGTTTATTATGTTCCTCTAACAAACCACCAGAAATGCAACTCTCACTAGAATATCAATCCCAGCATTATTTTAAGAAGGTTTTGAGTCTCTCACCTCGAAATTCAGGTGTGAAAAGCAGAGTCTGCAGAAGGGAATTGAGGTAGCACGTCCCACCCTGGTTTTTGATTCCACTGAGGTTGGTGGAATCCCTGGGAGCTGGAGGCTCAGACTCTCTGGGCCTTGATTTCTTCCCTTTCCCACAATGATTGTTCGAAATAAAGGAAAAATCCTCTTCAAATAAGTCCCCAAACATTGTGAAGGCATTAGAGTCCTTTAAAAAAGATAAAACAAGCATCTACTACAAAAAATGCAGTTGAACTCACCCACCTCAAATCCTCCAAGGTGAACCTGGGAGCCCTGACTGAAGAATTTGTTTATATCTCTTCCATCTTTTTCTGGTTCTTTTCAAAACTAGTGTCAGCTCCATGCAAAAGTGCAAATTAATGTAACAAAAAAGGGTGATTTAAAAGCATTTCTGTTAACACAGGTCTGAACAAACCAGAACCAAACCCACCACAAGTCCATTTTACACAAAGCTCTTATTTGTTCCTACAAGTGAACTGGCCCCTTCCTTGGATTATCCTTATCCACCTCCTCCACACCCCTGGAACCTCTTCATCTGAGACATTAAAACAGAAAGACTTTAAAGTTTCGCTTTCCCAAGGAGCATAAATAGGAAATAAATCACTTTGCATCAGCTTCTCCTCCTCAGAATGCAGCTCCTACCCCTTGACTGCCTTAAAAACTCTGTGCAGGCCCCTCCTCCCAAGCAGCTGGATGCAATTCCTGGCCTTGGCACTCATCCCAAGCTGTCTCCCAGCCTTCATTCCTGTCTCCAGTCAGGCCTGCTGCACTTTAGCATTCAGATTACTCTCCTCCCTGAATGCCCAGCAGCTCCTGAGCGGATTGCTTATCCCAAAAAAGGGCTGTATATCCAGGAGACACCACCCACCCACCGCTCCAGAGAGGCACTCAGTGCCAAATCCTCCCTCACTCCTTATTTCTGGATCCTCCCGAGCACTGCTGCTGGCAGCCTCCTTTCCTTCAAAACCACACAGGAATGTCACCTGCAAGGGATCCTGGATGGCCCAGTGCTTTCACAGAGCAGGGACAACTCAGGGCACAGGGCCTCAGCCTGCCAAGGCTGGCATAAATCCACAGGAGATCCCCAAATCTCTCCAATAAACCCATAGCCAGAGATCCCAACCCCCTCCAACAAATCCATGGCAGGAGAAACCAAAACCCTTTACTAAACACATGGCAAGAGATCCCAAATCCTCTAATAAAGCCATGG
>JACBWW010000873.1:0-19769 GCA_020086605.1 Lanius collurio | reverse complement strand
TTGCTGCAATGTGAGTCCATCCCATGGTCCCCAGTCCCCCTCACACTGCTGCAGCAGTGAGTCACTGTTCCCTGGGGTGCAGTCCTTCAAGGACAGGCTGCTCCAGCCTGGGAGCTGGGCCCTCCTCCCACAGGTCTCGCACAGCCTCCCCTCAGGCACCCACCTGCTCCAGGGTGGGCTCATCCACGGGCTGCAGGTGGATCTCTGTATCCCCATGGACCTCCAAGGGCTGCAGGGCCACAGCTGCCTCACATGGGCTGCACCAGGGGCTGCAGAGGAGCTAGCACCTGGAGCAGCTGCCCTGCCTCCTCCTTCATGGGCCCAGTCTGCAGGGCTGTTCCTCTCATGTGTTCTCACCCTGCTCTGCTCTGGCCGGAATTAAAACTGCACAACTTTTTGTTTTGATTTCTTCTTAAATACATTCTCACAGAGGCGTTACCACTGTTTCCAAGTGGCCCAGCCTTGACCAGCAGCACGTCCATCTTTGGAGCCTCCAGGGATTGGCTTTGCTGGACATGGAAAAAGCTTCTAGCAGCTTCTCACAGAAGCCACTCTTGTAGCCCTCCTGCTACCAAAACCAGGCAATGCAAAACTAATACATGAAGAAGTGCAGCTGGGTTTGATCTGACATGGTCAGGTTCTCTGGTATTTCATCAGCGTATCAACATGATAATCTCTCTGGTGGTGAATTTTCTTCTGTGTTTTATGAAACTTCTCGGATGATGTTTTTCCTGCAAAGTACTGTCTCAAGACTTTCAGATAAAAGGTCAATTACCTGATTTGTCCTTTACTAGGTTATAGATATGCTTCTGAGATTTAATCTTCAGCCAAAAATAAGGGGCAAACTTCTGATCATGGCTAGATTGTCCTAGCATAATATATTAATTATATAATTTAAAAATTGCTATGTATTTTTGGGTTGGATAAAACAATGTAGGGTTTTGTAGAACTATAGAGCTCAGAAGGTGAATAGGGACTCCTTTTGCCACCTGCTGAAATACAACTGCCATTAAAGACAAGCCTCTGTCACAGGCAAGAGTAACAAGAATAGATAGCAGACGTCTCCACCTTAGAGAAATGAAGACACTGAGTCTGGCAGGTGAGGATGCTGACAGCTGGGACAAAGCACCAAGAGACACTGACATTCAGCTGTCACTTGGTCTCTCTAAATCAAGCCTGGGTGTTTTTCTGGAAGATAAATCATATAGAGATCAATGAGTGAGGGTGAAGCTTTATAGCATGTGGCGTGTGGGTCAGACTAAGTAACTAAAGGTGTCTTCCAGCATTTACATTGGTTAGTCAGCTGACCAGAGGAATGAATAACAGATCATGCATGCCGGAACTGAGGCAGGCAGGGCATGTGAACTCCTGACCTTGCACTGTGCATATCACTGCCCCTTCAATAAATAAAGCCATAACATATTATACAGCAAGGTACACGGGATCCTGATTTTGCCCCTGTGTGGTGGGCCTTTTTTTTCGTTAGGAAACTCTCTGTTTCTCTCCATGCTTTTTGTTTGCTTATTTGTTTTATTATGAGACAAGGGATAGGGGCAGTACGCGACTTTCTTTTGTAGCTCATGATTTTATACCCTACGTCTGAAAATGAAATGTAGCATGAAATTTACTTTTGTAGTAATGTGAAATTGGATCAAGTAAAAGCAATTTCTGTACTCTTAGCAGGGAGAGCCCCTTAAAAAAGGCTGAAAAGGCCTCCATTCAGTTTTAAAAAAATAACTATCAGATTTGTACCTTGTCTCACAGTGATTTTATTACCATCTGATATATGAATGATATTGAATTACAGATGGATCAGCATATCAAGCTACAAAATTATGAGATTTTCCTTTTGCTCTAATGTATTGTTCAAATTCTTTCTATCTCTGACTCAATAAAGAGCATCAGGCTCTGCAGCTGCAGCTAAAAGAACTTCCACTATAAAACATTGGCTCTGTTTGCAGCAACTAGGACAATGGTTTTTATTTTAATAACAGTGTTCAGTGACTCATGTTAATAAAAAAATCCTCAAGAAGTATAGGCCTTCAATGCTTGGATTTTTTTTTTATTTAATTAATTATTTTTCCATTTGATTATGATAGTACGGTTCAGAAATCTCTGGAAAAAGTGTCATATTATGACAATTACTGTTATTCCCTCTCAGGCTAGCAGAGCAGATCAGCTTCCTGGGAATTTGCAGCAAAGTAGGGAGGAATCATCACAGCCCCTTACCCGGTAGCTTCCCCTTGCACTTTGTCCTGCTTTGCGAGCTGGCTGACAAGCACAGGAGCTGTCACAGCACTTCCCTGTGCCCCCCACACATCTGCCTGGCAGCACCACGCAGCAGCATATGCTCTGCCACAGCCCACGAGGTACAAAGCAGCCCCGGGGTACAACAAGAGAAGCTCTTGAAAGAGCTTCTGATAAGATGATATTTACCAACCCAATCAAAAAAAACCCAAAACAGACCTCATCAAATAAAACAGCTCTGAGACTAAACTGATCCCTAGAAGTCCTCCAAAATACCCTCCTCACAGTGAATATTAAATTGCACTAATACATACAAGTTGGCAGAATAAGTGAAATGTGGGTTCCGCCACGCATCCGTAATGCTAGCAGCCCTGTGCATGGGGAAAACAAGCCCACTCAAAGAGCAGCTCTCTTCTTTGCATTTCACATTGCCATGCAGAGTACCTAGCAATACTGCTGAGCCCCTGTGGTTTCAGTAAATAAACAGTTCCAGTTTGTAATTAGAAGGAGCAGAATGATAAAATATAGTGAAAAATGAGACCTTCACCAGGCCATAAATAATTGTTTCTGACACAGCAGTGAAGAGTGATTTGTCCATGTACGAGAACACTGCAGGACAAACAGCAAATGGTGAGAGCTTTTATACATGAATAAATTAAAATTATCTGGTTGGAAATTACACATATACTCATAGTATACCCAGAGATTTCACTGACAAAATTGCTGTTTCTCTGAAGTCATAGTGCTGGAATGACCAAACAGACAAGTACTCAGAAGCTTGGCTTTACCTGTTCAGGCAGCCTTACCACAAGAAAGGGATTAGCAACCAGTAACAGCTTAAGCAGGTGCAGAATGAGCTCCTAGACAGCAAAGCTGCTGTTAATTTTGAGAAAGTCTGTTTCCATGGTTTCTACAAAAATATTCCAGGTAACATCAAACCCCTTTCTCATCCTGTTTCAGTGATATTCCCCCTCCTGATGGCAATGGTGCAACAAAAATCCTTTGCCTGGCATCCATGCCTTTTAACCAAGGATTGTCCTTTCCACATCAGGCAGCCACTGGTTGAGCTCCCTGCCCTCTGCAGAAGAGGTGGGGGATGGTGCCTGGGTCATTACGGTGGGCCTGGTGTCCAGGAGCCCCAGAAATGGCTCAAGGCATACTGCATCACTGGAGCCCTAAAACTTCCCAGTTGTCATTCCAGGATGCAGTCACCAGTTTAAACCCTGTGCGTCCTCACCTGCCACATTTGGTCATCAGCACTCTGTGTCCCTGCTGTCAGCTATAAAGACCTTGTGGACCCTAAGGGCCTGCCCAGATCCTCCTAACACTAGGAAACCTCACCAAGAAGGGTGTGAGCACACAACATCTGCCTGAGTGCCCAAATCATCATCTATGGGTTCTCCTGGGTCACTACTTTGTAAAGGGTAATGAAATACTCCTGAGGGTGGAGAGAGGGTGAGTGTGACCGCACTTGGAAGTGTGGTCAGAGCTCACATCCATCAGGTTATGGTCTTATCTCATCCAGGGGTTACCATTACAAAATAGAAAAAACTGTTGCTAACATAATATGAATTTAAATGCAATGGCTTACAAAAAGCATTTGTCTGCAGTACAAATTAATGTGGATTAGAGTAGGCACACAACAAAATGTGGGGTTGTTCCCTGTGAGGGCATGAAACATTCTGGAGTGATGCCTGAAGTGGCCACTTAAAACAGAAACTAGACAAGAATAAGGGAATAAAGTTAGGTATTTATTTGAAGGGCCTTCAAAGGTATCCCTGGGGAGCCAGAGGCTACTGCTAAATGGACCCCCAAGATAAACGACAGGTCACAAGTTCTTCACACTTTTATAGGTTTGGTTCACTAGCACATCAGGGCTAATTCTCCAGTTAAAGCTTCAGTTAATGATGTCGTTTCCCCAAGCTTGTCCCCCTTTCAGAGGCTTTTGGTTTACACATTTTGTGCCTAGGACAATCTGAGTGCCCTTGAGAGCAGGCCTGGAGAGGCTTTGTTATGTCCACCTAGCACAAGAGAGCAGAAATTAACAGGCGACAAGAAACTTCAGAGTTACACACTAGGCAGTGCAGATTTTGAGAAATATAAAAGTTAAAACCGAAGGCATCGGGAGCAGTTAGCCATTGGAAACCGCTGGCAAAGAGCAGTGAAATTTTTCTCTTGAAATAGATTATGGATAAACTAAACAACAGAAAGAGAAATTTTTAAGGGTAAGAGGTGTGTGTTTGGCACTACAGCAAAAGGTGAAAACTGGCAATAATAGTGTCAGGCTGGAAGTGAGAGGACAGTTGTAAGCCAGCAGAGTCTCTGGAGCAGTCCCTTAGCCTGGACAATGGGCGAGGTGACATGCAGAAGTGGGCTTGGTAGACATGTGAATAAGGAAACAAGAAGTGACAGACAGGGAGAGTAGGAGACCATATTTGATAGCTCGGGAAGGTTCAACTTCTATTTGCGCATCTGCAGGCAGACAAAGGTCAGTCTGAAGTTTGCTTTGTTTTTCATGGTGCTGGTGCTGGGTGGCATCAATGAACAGTGCTTTTCTCCTTGCTGTCTCTGCAAGAGGTTCATTCCCATCATCACATGCAACTCAGCCTCAGTTTCACAGCTTTTTATTAAGGCCATCATAACTGCAGCCATTAATAGAACCCAAAACTCAAGATGGTTCAAATCTAAACAAAGTAAGATGCTCTTCTCCACAACTGCATTTTTCTCTCTGAAGTCATACTACAGAATGAGCCATACCTTACTGAAGCACCATGGAAACCCCTCAGATATTACACAGATGGGGCTTCTGTAAAAGCCTGTATAAAATCTGTACAATCCTGATTAGAAATGCATAGACAGAAGGGAGACATTAATACTATGCATTAGCACCTCTGCAGGGGCACACTGTGAATTGCTTTATGTAGTGCCTTCTAAAGTTTATTCTTTGGTGTAAATCTAAATGTGGTGAAAGAAAAAACAATCTCTGTTTAGATCATCTGGGAAAAGATCATTTATTGTAATTAATATTATAAAAGAAAGAATTACAAGCCCACTGTTTTGTGTATAAAGCAGTCCAACTCTGTAGACTCAAGGGCTTTTTGAAATATCCTTGCAGCCACATCACTAGAGGAGCCTGCTGGTGTTCCATAGCACCATTCCCACAGCCTGCTTTGGGCCAGCACTGGGCACTATGTGGATTTTGATGCGTTGGTGTCCACAGAGAGTCAGGGTGTTCAATGGGACCAGCAAAACCTGGGTCTTTAGGACAAATGAGAAAGCTGTTCCTCAGCCATGGTCTCAAGGGCTTAAAATCAGCAGCAGCAGAGTACATGCATTCATGCATGACTAGTGTGTGAGAGACTAAACATCCATGAACACTGCACAATTTTGAAGAATAAACAAGTAACCTTGGGTGCATTCATGCTTGGATCGTTGCAGTGTGCCCCGCTAAGTTCCTGCCCAAGTCCTTACCATGTGACTCTGAGATACTCCTTTGTTTAAAGTGCTGGTACAGTTCAAAACAGCCCAGACTTTTATCTGGTTGGCTGTTTACCCCAGTCCCACCTCTGGCATCCCCTTTCCCCCACCCCCTGATAAAGGGAATCTCACGCAGAGGCTCTCGCTCTTTGGCTTCCGGCTCCCCCTTTAATTGGACATGCCGCATCTCCCAAGACAAGGGAATAAATGATTCTAGGAACATAGCTGGAGTCTGAGCTGTATTTCATCTCATTGTTCCTGCTTCTGCTGAGTAGCTAACAGCTGGCTCTAGCTTATCATGGAGCTGCCTATCTGTGGGATTTCTAAGCTGTCTTTAGATGGTTTGAGATATTCCAAGGCATATAGAGGCAAGCCTTACCCTCAAATTAAGTAGCGTACATGCTACAGAATCCCTAGACCGGATAGTACAGAGAAGGCTTCATTTTTCACTTTAAGTGATGGCACTGACCGTGTTCTTCACCACCAGCATGACTGCTGCACGTTCTGAGTAGAAGGAGAGAATTACATCTTGAGGGTTACTCGCATAACCCACTCTAGCTCCTGTGCAATGAAAGGATGTCCTCAAAGGACAAGGCAATTATTCCTCTTGCAGGGAGTGAACGTGCAGGATTTCTGCAGACTGGGGAGAGTGACAAAATATTCCTAACAATTCAGACTGGTTTGATTTTGCTTATGGACAATGACAAAGCTGTCCAGAAAACCTCACCTAGAACAGCAAATTCTGCTGTTTCAAGACACAAGAGTCTCACACACACATGGAAGTGGTGGTGCACCCCTGCAGAAGATGCTGACATTACAGATCCACATGCTTCTCATTTAGAGAGGTGGCAGGTTCTGAAATAAGCAGTGTTTAATAATCCTTGGTCATGATTTCAATGCAGACTCTTTGTAAAGGATCCCTAAACAATGGGATCCCTAAACAATAGCTCCCGTGGCTAGCATTAGAGATGGTCCTATGTGCATGTATGATTATAGATAATTATTAGCCATGGTTATGAACTATTTATTGACCTATTGGATTTCTTTATAAAGTTAGCTGTGAAAATTTTACTAGATTACCCATGGTAAAATGTTTAAAACCAAGATTGTAATGTAAAGTAAATACATTTATTTCCAAGCTGTGTTTTTCAAACAAACAAACCAAAAAAATCTCTACTGAAAGATAAAAAGGAAATATTATTCTGAAAAAAGGAGTTGCTGCCACTGACACACCATATCTACCTGCCTGCACATACGCAGACATGTCTGTTCAGTTCCAGGCTTTGGAATTGCCCAGGGACTTGTCTCCTTGCTGGGCCATTGCTCTCACATTCTGTCTGACCCTGCTGGCATTTCCAAAAGAAATCTCCTTGACAGATGAGCTAGTTTGGTCTTTCATCTTCTATTAACCAAAACTGATCACTAGAGTACCCTGCTGCAACAGAAGAGGAAAGAGATAGGCAGTGAGGAGCTGAAGACCTATTGACTGACGTGAGATTCAGATACTGAACCAATGTTTTCACAGTATTTTTCCTTACAGTCAAACTTTTTTTCATCATCCTACCATGCACAAAAAAACAAACCAAACTAAACCAAACCAAACGAAACCAAACAAAACAAAACAAACAAAACAAAAAAAAAAAAAAAAAACCCACAAAAAACCCCCAAAAAACAAAGAGAACAAAACAAGAAAAAAAAAAAAGGCAAAAAAACCCCAGCAGAGCAGCATTCTGCTGATGCCACATGGGAAGCTTCACTGCTTGCCTGTGTCTGCTTTCCATGCAGAGCAAGCAAAGCGTATGCAGCAGCAGCATGAGTACCAGCAGAATGGACATGCTGCCTCATTTACCATCCTTCATAGCCCTTGAAGTTGTAGGTGCTGCACTCCTGTTGAGATTTGACTTTCAGTCTGTAGTGGGTTATATGGATGCAAAAAAGGCTAAAGCAGAGAATTTCTTCAGCTTTCTCTCACAAGTATGTGGGAAACTCTTCTTTCACATGCAGCCTAAGGAAAACAGATAGGATGTTAAGTAAACTACTTTTCTGTCCTTGCACCTGTTGTTTTTCACTGTATTGTTTTGGGTACACTAAGACATGTTTTGGATATGGGTGTCTTACATCCAACCTATCACCTTTGAGAGGCAGTTGGTCAAGAGGCCAATCATGAATTTTCTCTAGTGACCTGTATTATAAAAGGTAGATTTTTCATTAAAGTTTGCTTTGGTTGTTCATTCCTGACCTAAGTCTTCAGTCTATTTTTTGCCGCTGTCTGAGGTCCACAGTGACAGGGTTATTTATGAAGTTTTCAGAAGACATTCAAACAGTTAGTGCAGAAGAGTACAAAAATGCTATTTTAGGACAGATCATACTCTTATACAATGCTGCATCGCATTCTCCCAGAAACCTTTAATTCTCAAAAAATTCAATATTGTTTCATTTTGTATACATACCATCCTGCCAAAATTACCTTTTTTTTTTTTTTTGGCAAAAATTGTTTATTCAGTGACATTTGCCTACCCTTGAAGAATATAACAGAAGAAGAGAACTAATACTTGTTTTTCTGTTTCCAAAGACTGAGCTTCCACATTTAATGCTACACCCACTGCACCCATCAGGTCCCATGACTTACTGTGGGAGAAGTCTCAACCCCAGCATTCTGTCCCAGGCAAAGACAACACACCACTGAAGGTCAGAAGAGACAGCTAAACAAGCAGCTTTTTTGCAAAGAATTCACACTTGGTGGATGTTATATTTTGAGCTATTACAGGCCCAATTGATAAGAGTGAGTATGTTTGAAGAGGAAGTTTATTCTAAGCAAAAAAACTTCACTTAAACAACTTTTTGGTATTATATATGAAGGCTGGAAAAAAGTGCACAGCAGATGGATACAGGAGAGTAATTTTAGTGACGATAATTTTGTGAAAATTCAGCCTGGGATAAAAACTTGGCAAAGCAGCATCTCCTGCATTTCAGAGGTATTAGCAGGGCAATGGGAAGTGGTACTCAGTATAGACAGGAATGCCAAGCTAGGGGCACTGTCACAATAACAGACTGCCAGGCAGCAAGTGTCAAATTTAGAGAGACCCCAGGACATCCACCCACCTGCCAAGACATTCTCAGGCCACAGAGCATGCATCTCTGCTGCAAACTCAGAGCCTATGATGATAAAACAAGATTCACCCACAGGAAGAGAACAGGAGAGACTGGGGACATCACGGGCTCTCCAGTAACTGCAAATTGATGTGCTGTTGCAGCTTTTGCTGTTTCCTGCTAATATTTAAACCATCACAGAGGTTTAAGCAGAGCAAGACAAGGAACATGCACTGAGACAACTTTGGATGCTCCAGCAGTAGCAGTGCATGGTACCACTGCCGTGGTTCACCAGTCACAGTCTTGGGTAAAGTCAAAGAGAACTGTCCTTCCCAGAACCCCAGAGAGCTAGAACACAAGTAATGAGAGTACAAAAACTGTATTTCCTGAGGCACAAACCTCATCCCTTTTCTCCAAGAATCCCTCCCTTTACCTGTTCTGCCCCTCACATCGGGCCATGATGCTCCATCTTAAAACAAGTCCAAGCTCTCCACTTCCATGACCAAACAACCTCTTCTCAACTTGCCTCTTCAGATACTCAGAAATTGTCTTCTATATGAAAGTATAAATTTATCCATAACCAATGCATAGTCATCTGATCCTGAGCTAATATTATGTTTCAGCTCAAAAAGCTTTTCTCCTTTCCTCAGCATTTACCACCCAATGTATTTATTAAGAGATATTATATCTCCTCCGACCTTTGTTCGACCTGGCTAAAGGAGCTAAGCTCATCAGAGGAAATGTTGTAATTATTTTAAAATACAATTACCAGTTCTGCTAACAAGAGAGAATAAAGAGACTACAAAGTCAGGGGACTTCAGCGGTAACAATTAAAATGGGAAGGTGCCTTAGAGGCTTTATCTGGAGACAGTCATTAATTTCCTAAATACGTGCTTCCCCACGAGACACAGAAATGAACAAGTCTTCTACTAAAGATAAGGATAATTCACTTTACACTCCACAATATGAAACCTGTCCAGCAACCAGCCAGCCTCCAGCTGGAACAGCTCTTTGCAAGTCTTCTGGTCTTGCCAGCATGGATCTCAGGAGGTCCCTCCAGCCACAGCACAGGCAGGGAGTGCAGGAGCTGTGGCAGGAGGCAGAACACCAGCTGTGCCAAGGAGCCCTGCTCCACAGGCTATTGGTGAATTTGTTTTCCAATGACATACACCATTAGACCCACTTAGTTTCATATCAAATCAAGTCTCTTTTCAAGCTTTTTTGACAAAAAAAAGCAACCCCCACATTCTTTTCTTTATCCAAGTTGTGATTTTAAGACACTTAGGTTTTTCCTCTGACATGTCAGAAATTGTATGGCAGCTAAAAATTAACTGCGAAATCTGACCCCACACTGGGGAAGGGGCCTGCCATTAAACCAGAAGCAGTCTGTATGCCCAACTTCATTTCTGAGGAAGAATAGCAGAAAAAAAGCTTCTAATTTAATGGTAGTCTCCTCCAAGAAGTCAGTGGCTGAACTAACTAGACATGAAGCTGTGGCTGGGACATGGCATGGCTCACCAGGGCCCAGGAAGAGAGGCCCCAGAAGGGCACCCTTGAGGCATTTGCCTCCTTGTTCAAATTGGAGCCCTGCAGAGTTTGAGGGGCACATCACTAATAAAAACCTACTCCAGTAAGAAAGATTAACCAGCTGCTGAACACTCTACCCTCTCTCTCTCATTGTGCTGAAATCATGGCGAGTCTTACAACATCTCTCTGTGTCCAAGACATGTGTTATATGTAGACAGATAATACATGTCTGTGTAAGAGCCTGCCAGGTTGTCCACGTGGCAACTAAGCACCACACAGCCACTCACTTACCCTCCACAACCCAGCCCCACCCTGCTGGAACGGGAAGGAGATTCAAAAATAAAATGTGTAAAATGATATAACTAAAAAAGAGCAAAATATAACAATAATAATAAAATGAGATAAAACTCAAGAAGAAACTAACTGATGCACAATAAATTGCTCACCACCTGCTGACCAATGCCAAACCCTGTCCCCAGTACCTAGCTGACCCCCTTTCAGGTAATTCCCCCAGTTTATGTCCTGGCTATGTTGGTCTGTGTATGGAATATCTCTTTGGCCAGGTCGGGTCAGCTCTCCTGGCCATTTTCCCCCAGCCTTTGTGCACTGGCTCACTGGCAGAGCACGGGACACTGAAATGTCCTTGACACAGGGTAAGCGCTAATGAGCAATAATTAAAACACCAGTGTGCCTCCAACAGGATTCTCATACTGAATCCACAACACAACACTGTACCAACTATGAAGAAGAAATTATCCCAGTCAAAGCCAGGACAAAGTTTCTTCTATAAATGCTAGAGAAACTGCTTCCATTTGCATGGAGGAAGAAAAATGTCTTTGCCCTGCAGTCTGATAAAACTTGTAAAAACTGTAGAAGATTATTTCTCTTCCTCATCCGTAGTACATTTTTAACAAACTGTTACATTTTCATCCATGAACAAAAACATGCTAATGGGATACTACAGCTCTCTTGTGGCAAACTACACAGTTTACATCCTGCACATGGCCTTATGGGCCTGCCCTGCTACATCCCAGGGAGGTTACAAGAGAGCACACAGCTTAGAGTTCCTGGCAGAAGCTGGAGGTGAGCAAATGGCTCCGGATGACATTTGGGCTGTCTGCAGGAGGTGCCAAGACGCTTGAATCACCAAGAGCCTGGAGTATCACCCCAGAGTTGTCTCATCTATTACCTGCCCCACTGCCTGCCCAGGCTGCACTTCAGAAAAGGGAGATAGGGCAACAAAAAAAAAAGGCTTGTGTACTCATGGACACTGCCTGCACTCATCTGTAGGGCAAGTGCTTTTCCCGTTGCTCAGGATGATTGAAGCCTAGTCTTTCCTTGCTTTCCAGAAAACATGATTGTTTTGATTTATAGTAGCTGATCTATGAAAGAGATGCATATGTGCTCAGGAATAGTGCCTCTTTCAGTTCTGGAGCTTCTGGATGCAGCCTTGGTGTCAGCCAGAGCTGAGGACACAGGTTTGCTCTGAACACTTTGGGATGGAGCATTTTGGTGCATTCCAAGTCATTGTGCAGGAGCCAAGACAGACTGCAGGGACTAGGTGCCCATCCCCATGGCATTAGCTGCCTCCTTCACTGCAACTGAAATAGAGTCAGAAATTCAGGCAACTTCATTACTTTCCTACCTGCTTCAGCCACATAGTGACAGCTTTAATTAGTGTAGATAATGCCACAAGAATAAAATCCTGGCATAACGTAACGTCTCTTGGTAGTATGTAAATGTCAAGACATTCATGGAAGACAAGTGTTGCAGCAAAACAAATGCCTGTATTTTCATTTATTGAGTGATAGATGAAGATGCAAATGTCACCACATGGCTGAAGGTTGCTGTGCAGATAAGTGGAGGTGGCTCACTGTAGCATGCTGCCCAAGCTGATGTGCACCACTGCTCCTGGGAAGGGGCCACTCCAGACAATTTGTACTAGAGCTGCCCAGGAGGACATGCCAGGACCAGGCTTTGGTCATTTATCATAGACTCACTGAATAGTCTGGTTTGGAAGGGGACTTTAAAGATTAACTAGTTCCAACCCTCTTGCCATGGGCAGGGAACCTTCCACTGGACCAAGTTTCTCAGAGCCCCATCCAGCATGATTTGGACATTTGAAGGGATGGAGCACCCACAGCTTCTCTGGGCAACCAGAGTTCCAGGTCCAGTGCCTCACCAACCTCACAGTGAAGGATTTCTCCCTAATAGCTAATCTAAACTTATCTCCTTTGAGTTTAAAGCCATTCCCCTGTGTCCTGTCACTATATGCCCCTGTAAAAAGTCCTTCTCCACCTTCCTTGTAGACCACCCCCATAGATGCTGGAAGATGCTATACAGTCTGCCCAGAGCCTTTTCTTCTCCAGGCTGAAAACCCCCACCTCTTTCAGCCTCTTTGGCCTATATGTTGTGGGATACATCTCTGTGCTCTTTCCTCACTGGATTAATTCTGCCTCCAGCTGATGAGGTATCTGTCTTGCCCATAAATCATACATAGGCAAAAGAAAACACAGGTCCTTGGAGGAAGAGGTGAGGAGAGACAGGCAGAGAGGACCATTTTTCCAAAGTCCTTCACACAAGGAGGATTTGGCCTCCAAGGCACCTTGACAGTATGAGAAATAAATAGCAACAGGATATAACCTGGACACAGGACTTCAGTTTGAAGATGATATGACTTTAAATTAAATTAGCCTTTATGTTCTCTTCAAATCGTAATCTAATTTCACTGACATTTTCAGAAGTCTCCAACAATATACACAGCACAATTAATGCATTAAAAATTCAAATGGCAGGATAAGCGAACAAATGAAGAACAGAAATTGTTTTCTAAAAGGCAACAACTCCTTTCTTCCATTTGCCTCACTTTTACTGTTGGCATTGAATAATATTTTCCATTTCAGGATGTTTAAATGTGGACCCGGGTTTCATAAGCATGTGTAGCTCCAACCACTGAACACTACCAGGTCCACAGGTCATGATCACAGCCCTGTGCAGCCTCCCAACTCCTCGTCACAACAGGAGCAGCCCAAGTCTGCCAGACACGGCACACAAATGTGCAAGAGTTTCACGTGTACCATTTACTGTGTGACTGAGGATGATTCTCACCCCCTTCACTCCTGCTGAAAAATAACCCAACAGCAGTAGGAAGGGTCAATGAAGGCCTTGCAGTTGGAAGAACTTGTAATTTTATACAGCTCCTGAATCCCTGAGGAAATATCCTGGAGTAGCTAAAAGATTATCTGCTTTTTATTCAGCCACAAAGGGATTTATCTGAGAGAGGTGCTACAACAGAGGAATTCCCTCATGTGATGCCAAGAAAAAAGTTGATATATAACTTAGAGAAAACAGGCTAGAGCTCCACATTAGTCAAAGCCAATTCCTGTGAAAAACAGGGTTTTCATAAGCAAGCAGCTTAGGTGAAGAATGAATGATTAAAAATGTCAGTTCATGGTTGTCATCTAAGAAATGACAGAAACAACCAGAAAACACTGTAATTTAGACATGTTAAAACAGGCTTTAGGAAAAATCAGTCAAACCATTTCCTCACTACCCATTAATGACATCAATTCTTTCAGCAAACAATTTTTCCAGCAGTGCCCCACACTGTGGGGAAATTGCAATACATGAATTTATTTTCCAAGTAGGTGATTTAAAACAATATTAAAGCAAGACAGAGGGAAATTGTTACATTTCTTTCCTCTAAAGGACCAAAGGCCAATCTTCCCTACCGTCAATATTTCAGTCTTTAATGCACCGATTTTCTTAAAATTTTTTTGTTTCCTTTTAAATCAGATAAGCCCCTAGATAGGATAGCCTGATTTTTGCGGCTAATGCTGCTCCAAAAGGCAGGTCTCCTTTGCCCTTTTGCCTGGTTTTTGTAGGTGTCCTGTCATGAGCACCCTTCTGCAGCACCTGCCCATGTACATGCTTTCAAGCTGTGGGTGAGAGACAGAAAAGTGATTAATGGAAATTGCTTCCCTGCAGTCCACATGCAAAGGCACACACCCTGCCAGACAGGAATACAGCTCCAGCTTTGCCCACTTCCAAAAACCTGAATTTATCTGCAGACAGTCCTGTCCTCAGTAGAAATGTTCTTGTCAAGCTGAGCACATCCCATCAAAGGGGAGGGCAGGCCACATTTGGGGGATGTGGCCATCACTCACTCAGGAGCACGGGAGGTTTTGGAAAACCAGTAAAGCCACTACAGACTGAGCAGAGTCTTGGAAGAGAGGACCAAATGCAGGGTGCAGCAGGGACCAACAGGATTTGGTGGGGGTTTTGTTTGGTTGTTTCTTTCTTTTAAATGCTCATTTCAATTCTGTTCAATTTTTCAGTTTGCTGCTCAGGCCCTGAGGCTCAAAGCCTTTTGGTGTCCTTGGCAACTGTGGCAAGGGAGTGATGCTGCAACTGCCCTCAGAGCAGGCACTTGGCTGAAGGCCCCTCAAGAAAAGGGGATCCACAGACCATTCCATTTTCATTCAAAGGCAATATCAATGAGCTGAAGAAATAGAAAGAATGCAAAAGGTTCTGAAAGCTCATGATTTGCAATATTACAGACTGTGTGACTTGAAAAGGCATCTTTGGAGGTATCTTGTCTAAAGCCCCTGCTCAAGCAGGTCACCCAGAGCAGGTTGCTCAGAGCAGCATCCACTCAAGTTTTGAATACCCTTAGGGATGGAGACTGGACACACTCTCTGGGCTGCCCAAGGCATGAAGAAGGAGCTGATAGGCCTGATATCACCATCACAAGTATTTCAGTTTCAGCTTTTCTAACATGTGGCAGTGTAGAAAGTAGCTTCCTTCTCTCTCAGCTCATGCTTAGCACAACTATAAAAGTCAGTTTCCACCAAATTCAGATGTGTCTAGTCAAACACATTTCCCTATAAATTAGTGAAGCAGAGAAACATTTAGCTTGGAAAAGACCTTTAAGATCATCAGGTCCAACTGTAAGAGACATGGATGAAGAATACAAAGAACTGGAAAGTGCCAGTTGCTGTGAGCAATCCAAAATTCCTCTTGCGTGAAGGTTTTTTCATCAGTGTTTGATGCCTGTGCCAGGTCCCAGAGCAAGAAGGGAAGACTTCCTTTCTGTATTCAGGCTTTGCAGTGCCTAAGCCATGTCATCCTGACCAGCTGAGGTTCTGCTTGTAGTTTCATTAGCAGACTGTACACACAACACCTTGTCTTTTGCTCAAGCTTGTTCTGTCCAAATATTAATGCCTCTGTGAATTATCCTACAATGACACTTGAACACCAGCAAACACTCTTCGTGACACCAACCACAGAGAACCAGCTAACCTCCACTGCAGGGTGCCTTTCCACCCCAGAGGCTAGCAGGAACATTCAAGCACTCTTCCATTCCATTGTCATTGCTGGCAGTGCGTTTGATGGCTGCAGCCTCACTGCCCTCCCCAATAAATCTGTGCCTGCAGTGGAGCAAACCCTGTCAGCTTCCCCACAGCACCCCACCAGCCCTGGTGCCATAAAGAACAGCCTCATGGGGAACCACTGGTTGAGATTTCTCAGTTTGCTGCAGCAGCACTCCCCCAAACACTGGGAAAGGTATCTAACACTGTTCCCAGCAGGTGCCTGCCATTGTGCCACATCCCCACCAGTCAACTCAGCCCTTAGGGGCAGCTGCTTGGATGGAGCAGGCTGGGAATTTAGCAGCCCAGATGTCAATGCAGAGTCTGGGCATGGCCCTGCCAGAGTGTGCTGTCCAGTAAAGGCAAGGCCTCAGATGGTGAGTTCAAGTTAGTCTTTGCTTCTCTTTCCCTTGGCTTTTTCACCTGCAGAGGAAGGGATGCTTGCAGGAAGCACAGCAAGGCTTGACCCATTCATCTTTCTACACCTCCCCCTGGGGCCTTTCCAACATCAGCCCTGCTGCACCCACTCAGTGTTATCACTACCCTTATATTATACAGCTGGTCTGCTGGAAATCCTCTTTCGAGTTCATTTATTTCCCTAAAACCACTGTCTATCTGCCTGGGTGCCCCTGTGAGCCCCCCTTAGGGGTAGACTAGAAGACAGCACCCCCTCCTTGCTGTTTCACCATGCTGGCGTGGCCTTGACACACCTGAATGTGCAGGAGTGTGCAACTTCTGATTTGGAGAATGAAGTTGCAGAGGTTTAGATGTAAGTTTAAAGAAGGATCTGTCTTCTGCCTGTCATGGAGGACAGGTGCCTTCTGCAAGGGACCCCTGCAAGACCATGACATACCAGTTTCCCTGGGGTACCTCCTGCTCTTTTGGTGTTGCAGTGAGGGGAATCTTACAACAATATATGACGGTGATGGGGTTGGAAGGACAGATGACACGATATTTTTGTAGATGTTCAGGGATGATTTATTTCCTCCAGCCGCATGGCCGGAGTTCCCAAGCAGCTCCCGGTCCTCCCCACCACCCCAGCTCCAGGCACCCAAACCACCCAATCAGGAACAGGCACGGGGCACACACGACCTGGGGACAGGGATCCACCTCCACATTTTGGCTTGCCAAGCAGTCCCTTCCAGAGACTGGAGCGTAGAGGCTGGTGGGGAGCAGTGACATCTGGGACAGTTTGCCTCTCTGATCACAGGCCACTGAGGCTGAGGCAGGCCCAGCATCTCCATTACATCCCAGCATGCTTCAGCCTCCAGCTGATGCCGTAACCTTTGCTGTGGTTTTACTTGCTTCCCTGATCTCTCAGGGATGTTTTTAATTCCTTACCAGGCGGAGTGAAGAGTAAAAGTGGCAGGGTGGGACACACAAAAGGGACAGGAAGAATTTATGTCCCTTAATTTGAATATACCAGAACAACACAGTACCTGAACCTCAAGTTATTCAGGTGCCTGTCCTGCTTCCCTGAGATGTTCTATGGCATCCCTTTGAAGAAGGCTGTTTGGATATATTAAAATAAAGGAAGCATTTTCCCAGTCCCTCTGGTCTTACAAATCCAGCAATTAAAGGCTGACATCCAAAGCTGGGCTTGAGTGCCTCTTGGATACAAAACTTACGGTTTCGGTTTCCACGTTTGCAAACTTTGTGCCACAACAGTCTCTCACTATGCAGTAACTCACCTTGTGGAGCTATATGAGACCATATTTCTGTGAAGTAAAATCAATTTTTTTTCTTATTGCTGCAGATATGGAATACCACAACATTAGCTTCCTTCTCCTAGAAACATTTCTGAGTACATGAAGGGAGTGAAATCACAGATAACCCTTCCAACTGCTGGCTTTTATGAACCAAAGTCAAGTAGTAGAAATCACCCATTACCCCAGAGATAAATGAAGACTGAGAATTTAAAGAAGAGGGACTGAAAATACATCCCTTGGTCTTGTTCTTAATTGCACAGCACACAGCTGAAGTAAATAAAGGGAAACTTGTGCTGGAGCACATGGCAGCAAGGGGCAGCAGGTAAGTGAATTAAAGCCCTGAAGTGGGCGTTAGTCTCCCTTAGCAAATATTCAGTGAAAAGCAGCCAGTTCCCTTCACCAAGTGCCTGGGAGGTCATACCCTGGGGCCAGGATCAGTTCCCAGCTGTGGAGTCAGAGAAAAGAGCAAGTGAAATTCAGCAGCGAGAACGGGAAGGGAGTGAAACCAACACTGCAACATTAGCTCAGTGTACCTGGACATCACTTCAAGGTAGAAAGGGAGCAGCTAAGAAGGCCATGAATGTTCCATACAGCTTTCATTTGCTTCCATCAGGCATTGTTACAGTGCCATCCTACACGTCACCAGATGAGATTTTTTTGCGCTCTGGCTGTAAATGCATTACAGCAGGACAGTGCCTACCACTGTGAGGTGCTGATAAGCTGTGCTGAACCCCATATACCTTCACACAACAAATCAGGAGAACAGTGTTTTGCAGAGTTTTACATCCTGTGGTGCCCATCAGCAGCTATGTCCCAAAATCCAGTTTTTGCCCAGTCTTAAGTTGTGCTACTTTGATCTTGTGAAAGTGCTCTTCCCTTCTTCAGGCAATCATGGCCCTGCTCACATTATTTCACTGATCCTATGATAAAAAGATTTCCCTTTACTACAAACACCACCCACAAACGAGGTATTCACAGGCACCAGTGTCTGATCAGCTGTGAACAGATCCACTCTCCATCCTGGTGATGGCTTCCAACAAAACAAATCACTCTGTTTCTGTAAGCAGAGGGACTGGCTCATAAAGCTGGTTAATATGTTAAGAGGTGGACAAACATGAGTTTGGTGAAGAAAAAGCATATCTTGTGAGCTCTGATGGTCTCCTCATGCAGTTGGGTTGGCAGTGAATTCCCACAATCTGTTCCATTATTGTCAGGTGCTGACAGTGCTCCCAGGAAGGAAAAATTTAAGATGAAAAATCAAGTGCATAAGAAAAGGGCAAAGAACCGCCTGTGGGGAGATTCTTGGTGTCCAGGGAATTACATGATGTTGACCCCTTTGAGTCATCATCATTATCCAAGGTGTTGAAACTTGTTTCAGAGTGTTCAACCTCAAACCTCTGAACACATCACTGTTGCAAATGTTGTACTGAGTGGGATGCACCCTTTAAAGAGAGTCCAGGCAAAGCAGGCAGGAGGGTGAGGGGCCAGCAGGCATTCAGGCAGTTTGTCTGTCCTACCACCTCAGCACTCTGTCCAGCACAGGCTATCCATCTGGAAAGCCACTTTGTTCAAAACTAAGATGCTCTTTTCTTCAAAGCCTCAGCTATTGAATCACTACTTAAAAAACCCCAAAAGGCTGGTTCTTTGTCAATACGGAAAGAAACTTTTTAAAAGCATTTGTTACCCTGCCTTGTGGGAGTTGATCAAAACCCCTCCAGCATTGGGGAGGAAGCATTTTTTGCTCAGTTATCTGCAACTTGAAAGCTGCTCTCTGGTCAGCCTTTGAAAACAACTTCCCAGAGAATACCTAGAAGCTGCTTATTTTATTTTGCAAATACATTGAAAATAAATGCTTCTGTTGCACTAAGAAGGGATATTTTTATCTTTTTTTTCAAGTGGATTTTTATTCTGAACTGTTTTATTTTTCATCTCATTGAAACGAAATAGTGGATTTAAAATTAATATTTATCTCTTTTTGTGAAGGAGATTTCACGCTTTGGGCTTCCTTTTCATGTTGCTGTGAAAACAAATAGCAACAATATGGGGCTTTCCCAGGAAAAGGAGTATTTAATTTCAACCATATCTGGTTAAAAATTTCAATTGTTATAGTCTCAAGCATACAAATTGTGTAGTTTTCTCAGTATCTTTACAAACAGTGATTTTATTTTTATTCCATTTTTCCTGAAGTTAACAAAGATTAGTGAGCTAGCAGAAGAGGCTAGGGAAGAGTCTAATTTGTTGCTTCTTAATGGTACAGATGTAAAACATTATCTAGATCCCTATTTACAGCTAATAGCAAGATAACATACCCAAGAGACAAATCATAGGCTCTGTAAAGTGCATGATAGCT
>JACBWW010000872.1:0-18261 GCA_020086605.1 Lanius collurio | reverse complement strand
AGAAAGAATTCATATTAAAGTATCCTTTACAGTATGTACTTTCCTTTTTTTCTAACTACTATACCAGACACACAAATTAATTTTGTCATCAATGCGTGGACAGAAATGACACTGGAATGCAGCTTTTATAAATCTTTATGAACACCTAGAAGCTCATATCAAAAGCCCTTCAAAAGGAAGAAAAAAAGTAGTTTACTAAATTTTGTATAAATTTGGAAAAATATGCCTATTCTATTTCACTATTCTATTTCTTGTATCATTTGCTCCTGTGAATCTCAGACAAACCCTTGAAATGCCCTCTGGAATGCTGAAATTACAGCTGCTTGAACACCATTTCATTGCAAGCCATTCCCATTAATTAAAAAACTCTACAGATTCTGCTGAGACTATTTTTGTTACTGAATCACTGTATCACAGTAATTTCCATTTACTTGTCTCTAGCACTTATTAAAATACATAATATAACAATTTAGTCTCTTATTAGCATTGCCATGTCAGACCTTTGTCTGAGGGTCTGACTCATAAGTAATCAGGAGATAATAACTCTGTGAGAGTCAGAAAGATCCTTAAATTGGTGCAAATGAGGAGAATCCGTCTATACTATACTGGTCATTTAAATACAAGCTTCAATTATTTTTCTTTTCAATTCTCTGAAGCTCCAAGGAGAGCAGAAATCAGAAGACTGAAACTGGTTTCCATTATTGCATAATAAACATGAAAAATCTCCATGTGTTGAATGAAAAGAAAATATTGGAAATCAAAAATTGCCAGAAATAAGAGCTGAAATTATTGATATTTACTTGAGTATATTTAGAAATAACAGTAATCTTTGTAACTGAAAGAAATGTTCCATTATTTTAAGGGACTGTACATATCTGAAAGAGTATGCTTATACTAACTCATTCCAGAATATGGAACCAAGTGCCACAGCTTGTAGAATCAGACAGCTCATAAAGTAAAACTCAATTTCCAAAATGTCAGCAGAGTCAAGGGAAAAAATCTAAAGAAATGAGAATTCTGTGATTTTTTGTGTACTTATCTTGACATCAGTGAGAAAAATGTTTATCATATCCTCTTCAGCATTTAGTTTAGAACTTAAGTATTTTTCCAAGAAGACTGAAAGGATATTTCCATGAATTTTTCAGTGTCCAAGAAATTAAACAGGAAGAACAGGCTTAATCTATTGATTAACAGTTAAACCAAGAAACTTCCTGCTTTCTATGGGCTAGTAGCTAATGAATGCCTAATTAACTGTAAAAAATCATTCCCATAGGACTGATTCAGATGAGCATTGCTCTTGTGATGAAGCTAAATTGGCGAAAGAGAATTTTAAAGAATTAAATAAGATTCGCAATAAATTAATGGAAATTAGAGTGGTGGTGTCCTGCATTCAACAGCTGAATAGGTTTCTGTAGAGGATATGACAGAGTATATAAAAATTCAATAAATCCTATTTTTTTCTGCCTAAAATAATGTGTCAAGTGGTTCTCTGATGAATCCTTATGTGGCTTCAAGTATTTGTCTCATTTATTTACATCAGTGCTCAGATGTTGATTTGTGCCTTTGATCCAACGTCTACCAAATTCTTTGGACAGGACAGAAAATGCCTGTGAAAGTTCAAGTGAATGCTCAAATGACACAGGTTAAACATGCCTCGTGCTATTGAAAAGGATCTTTTGCTTTCATTCATATATATGGGTAAGTCTACAACCACAGAGAGTTACATTCCTCTGGAAACGTCAAGGTTTACTTGACCATACATAAGTATGGGCAAATAAAAACTAAACCCTTTTTTTTCAGAATTTGATTACCTTGAGATGCCATCAAGACTTGTGTTGGGAAAATAAATACATGCTTCTTTTTCTACAGGACAGGACTGAATTAAAGGCATTCTTTTTCTTCACAAAGCAGTGAAAAAGGACCAAGCAGTTACTGTTGGCATACACCAAAATAGACATGATCAGGCATTATAAATCTAAAGATGCAAAAGACACACAACTCTGGATGGACTGCAAACCTATTGGATTTTTACATACAGGAGCACCTTATGAAGCTACTACAGTGTTTGGAAGTAGAGAGAGAACTATAAGCACCAATCTTTCAGAAACAACCAAATATACTTTCTGCAGGAATTTTGTTCTCTATTTCACATGTGGAATTTAAAAATTGACATTGACAGAAAGATGCAGCTTTTAAAGACAGTTTTGTAGGTCTGCTTACTTCAAAGATAGATTAATTCAGTAACCAAAGAAATTAAAATATTGACTTAGTTTCTCAATATTTTGAAGAAGGTTGAATTTGAAGGTAAGAATACAAATTTCATAAATTGAAATTCAACTTCTGAGTATTTGAAAAACTGGTAGTTAAAAATAAGATATTTTCAGTGATTTTGATCTTTGCACTGCATACTTCATTTAAGCAAGTAGGAATGGATGTAGTTATTATATAATTAGAGCTAAGGAAAATACTTAAAAATAACATAATATAGTAAGCAAACTTTCAGAACTGTAGCTGGACAAAGGTACATAAATATATTTAATGGTCAGTTTCTGCCTGAGGAAAAGAAATGGGAAGTAATTTGCATTGGAGTTAGGAGCTCAGAGGAAAAGAACAAAACTATTTTTTCCTTGGAACACCAAGATTAAATACTACATCATATTACTCAGTAGAACATTACCTTCATTAGACCCCTCTGGGTTCCTGTGTGCAATGACAATGATGTCAGATGCTTTAGAAAATTCTAGTAGGACTAGTGTTGGGAAAAGATGAAAAACAAGCTTGAATAAAGACCATTGTTTTCTGCTCTACACATCCATCATGGAAGAAACGCACCTTTTGTAAAGACCATCAGATGGTTTTATCAATTGACCGGATATTGGAGGGAAGGAAGGAAGGGAAGTGCTTCAAACCATTGGAATCAGACATGTCCCATCCATGGAAGTGCATGGAACTGGCACCGGTGAGGCCGAGGGGAAGTTGGGAAGCCTCCAAGGCCAAAGATCCACAGAGACGTCCTCTCCTGTTCCCTGATGACGAGGGGTCCTCTCCAACACCTTCCCTTAGGTTTGGTGGAACTGAATGTCAGTGAATAAACTGGCCCTATGCTAAAAGGAAAGAGTTTATACAAAACCACCATTGCTGAGACCTCAGTCATGGCTCTCTTCAATTTTTAACTTTCTGTCAAAACCAGGCTGAAATTTGGAAACGTGTGCAAACATTTCCACATAAATGATAGCCACATGTATTATTAAATAGCTAATCACACTCAGACCTAAAAACAGGATCCCTGCCTTTATGCCAAGTAATCTTTAACTCTTGTCTCATAATATAAAGTGTTTAGTTAAATAGGAAGACTTTTTTACTTAACTATGCTGGTTTGATACAAAATTATAAAGGACAATCTGCTTCAACACTATCTGCTTAACATTTTAAAATAAGAAATTATAAAATTTATCTCCAGAATAAAAATAGTCTACATCCCCAAATCCTGGAAATAACACACAGAGAAGTAAGAGAATTCCAAATTATGTTAAAAATGAAGTTGAACAAGATTTTTTCCTCAATGCATTAATTAACTGACTACTATAACAACATCTGTTGGGTTTAGGAGAGTTTTTACCATTTCAGTTAAAATCCATGCTTCAAAATTTCCTCTTCTGCTCTGTTAAATACAAAACCTAAATTGACTTCCATATCTATTTTTAGCAAATACTGTAAGTCAATTCTTTAGCTGGTAATTGACAGCATCTCTACCATGTGAGCTCCCATGCAAGGAAAGGTTCAAAAATAGTTGAGACACAAGTTCTAGCTGAAATATTTAAGTCAAGAAGCACCTGATTCCAAAATCCTACGTGACATGTAACTTTTAATACCTAAATTTTGTCTCAAAGTATTTTCTAGAACCTGAAATGAGCTAAAAGGTCTGTGTTTAACTTCATTCCTTTGTAATATAACACTGCACTGCCATGGTTTTGAACTATGGTGCATTTAGAAAAGTCAAACATCAGAAAAGAAAATTACTCCTCCCTGTGATCATAACATAAATTTAAAAGTGGAGCCAAATTTTATGGGATTGAAAATAATGTGGCTATTAATTTAACACAATGATTTTGTAGAAATGCCAAATATACCATGCAGTCTGCCTGACTGCTGCCCTGTCAGTCTTTTCCATCATCAATCACACTGGTTATCCCATTGTGTTATTTTTGATCTACTCACCTATTTCAGACTAGACTGCACAAACATACACTACACAGAACAGAAATAATGTAATGTCATATAATAGAATCTCTCCTAGAACCATAACATTTCAGGAAATATTTTATTATTTTACAAAATCTTTCAATCAGCATATCAGGGATGTGCAGCGCAACACAGTAAAATCAATTCAAAGGTGGATAGCCATGCATAGAGAAAGAAACAATTGTAAAAATCCTCTTTGAGGGTCAAAAAGAGAATTGTGGAAGTCAAATTCTGACTTCTGACATTTTATATTAATATTTTTTAAAGCAGTCCATAGTTTCACTGATTTGTTTTGTTTTACAGACACTGAAGGAAAGCCAGCTGCCAGTGAAAGATTAGAAATTGTCTTTAAAACATTAAGTAAACACATGAAAAGTGTACATGAAAAGTTGAACTGCGAGCAAAGCTAATTTAGCATCACCACTCTATTATTTGTCGGTTTCTAATATGTTCTTATAAATGTCAAAACACAACAGAGCTCCTACAGAAAGAAATGAAAATTGAAGGGCTCAGCTGCTCCTGGACAAGGAACTTCCCTAAGGCTAATGCAATGCAACATCTCCCTTCATTCCTTTTTCAGTCTGTCAAAAACTTGGATCAGTGAGCTTTTCCTGGCCACAGAAGCGAAGCTGCACAGATAGGAAGAAAAGGGAGGGGAGAAACTGTAAACTTTGAGCTCGTAAATTTAGGCCAGCAGCAAATTGTTACCTTCTTGCCCAGAGCAAGAATGACACTGGGACTCAGAAAGCTGTCTGAATTTTGATGGCTCTAGGGCATCTCATGAAATAATGTGGTTCAACTGCTGCACTTTCTATGCTTAATAAAGGCAATAAAATGCTAGAATCAGTTATTGGGAGAAACTATGAAAAAGTTCAGGTTATTTTAAAATATATAGGGGACTAAATCAATGTAAGTATCTGAAGGTAATTCTACCACAAGCCAAGTGAGTATGCCTCGGCCTCCTGGACACAAAGATTCTATAATCTTTCTTGGGGGAGAAAGAAAGGCCCACTGGTAACCAAAGCCAAGGGCTCACAGGTGACATTAATAGGGTTATTTATTGCATGAAGAGATGTGGGGCTGTTCACGTAACTCTTGGCAGCTGTTGCTTGGTGTGCAAACAACATCACTCTGTAACAGCGAGGGAAGGGGAAACTTATTTGTTGTAAGAAACCCAAAAAAACTCTTGAGTTTGACACCGGTGTCTTTGACGGGCTGAGGGAGAACACCTCTCCTGTCCCACTCTCCCCAAGGAAAGTCCTCCTTTGTGCCCACCCTTGGCACCACTCTTCCTGCCCTGCTCTGCCTGTTCTGGATGGCAGGGCAGGGTGTGCCTTCAGTATGTTTGCTGGCTACACAAAACTGTGTCTCCAATCAGGTGTCTCCAACCACACCAGGGGGCAATATTTGCTAATGTCCATTTATGTTCTCTGTATCTTCTGGCTAGTCCCAACCTGTAGATACTAAACTATCAGAGTCCAGGAATCTTCTTTTTGTTGATTGAAGTCCATCAGGCTTCCGCCAGCAAAACGCAAAGCCTTGGTGAAAATAGTCTTTTGAAGAAAACCTTCAAACTCCCCTACCTTGGCAAAGGCAAACAAACCCAGGACAAAAGTGATTTAAACATTTTAAAAGTTGTATCATTTCCAACAGGGCCACTGCCCACAACCCTCTGGATGCCTCCATCTGGCCAATGGCTCGTGTCCCAGATGGCCCACCCTCCAAAGCCAGGGCTCTGCAGTGTGGGGCTCGGGCTGTTGTGTGGCACCGTGTCCAAAGCCTCACAGGGCTCTGGGCACACCAGGGGCTACAAGTGCCCATGTCCGAGGACTGCTTCATGCCAGTTCCGGTGTGTTTGGCTGTGGAAGGGTGTCAGGTGTGGCCCTTTGTGACCCAGGCGCGGTTGTGTCAGGCCCCTTGGTGATGCGGGGCGTTGTGGTGCCCAGAGGCCATTGTGACATGGCAGAGCCCCGCCCTGCTTGAGGGGTATCTGAGGGGCACAGAGCCCTGGGGTGCCCAGTCCCAGGAGAGCCGCTGTCTCACGAGGAAGCAGCTCGCCTGAGAGCCTCTGTGCAAGAGCACAATGGAGATGCTCACAGAGGAGACAAACCCCAACTCTTCCCCTGACACAGGGCTTTTGGGCCTGTGCATGAGGCCCCAGATGACAGCCAGCCCTGGAAGGAGAGGTGATGGAGGGAGCTGGGATGGGGCAGGAGGGCAGCTTCCTGAGGGCCAGGGCCATTTAGCCCCAGATGTGCCAAGGCAGTCTACTCCTTCCCCTACAGCTGGGGCACAGAGCCAGGGCCCTGCCCCACACAGCCCCTGCTGCCCCCCAGGCCCCTCAGCTCCCCAGCCGGGAGCCCTCAGGGAGCAGTGGGAGGGGGCAGCAGAGGGGGCAGAGCTGCCAGGGCCGCAGACCGTGGAGCAGGACTTGGCCGCAGAGGAGGGGAAGGGGAAACCCAACGTGTACCAAGACCTGTTCTTTTGGGAAGACACAACAGATGAAGAGCTGTCCCAAGAAAACATCAGTGATAGTCTGCTTTTCCTATGGGAGCCCTGGGAAGGGGCAGTCAGACGACACCCAGCGTTGCCCTCGTACAGAGATGGCAACAAGAAAGAGGAGTCGCAGGAGGACTGGGAACCACACCACACCATCCACACCATCTCGATGAGGCCCAAGTACCTCCAGCAGCTGCAGGACCCCAACGCTGCTCCCCAGGACTCAGCCAAGGCAGCAGCTTCTCCAGCCTCGGCTGAGGAGGAGAAGGCAGCAGGGGCACAGAGCCAGGGCCCTGCCCCACACAGCCCCTGTTGCCCCCCAGGCCCCTCAGCTCCCCAGCCGGGAGCCCTCAGGGAGCAGTGGGAAGGGGCAGCAGAGGGGGCAGAGCTGCCAGGGCCACAGACCGTGGAGCAGGACTTGGCCGCGGAGGACGGGAAGGGGAAACCCAACGTGTACCAAGACCTGTTCTTTTGGGAAGACACAACAGATGAAGAGCTGTCCCAAGAAAACATCAGTGATAGTCTGCTTTTCCTATGGGAGCCCTGGGAAGGGGCAGTCAGACGACACCCAGCGTTGTCCTCGTACAGAGATGGCAACAAAAAAGAGGAGTTGCAGGAGGACTGGGAACAGATCACCATCCACACCATCTGGGTCAGCCCCAAGTACCTCCAGCAGCTGCAGGACCCCGACGCTGCTCCCCAGGACTCGGCCAAGGCAGCAGCTTCTCCAGCCTCGGCTGAGGAGGAGAAGGCAGCAGGGGCACAGAGCCAGGGCCCTGCCCCACACAGCCCCTGCTGCCCCCCAGGCCCCTCAGCTCCCCAGCCGGGGGCCCCGGCCCTCGGGCTGCAGCCGGCTGCCCCTAAGAAACGTCCGTCCCGCTTCAGGCGGGCGCTGCGGGCGCTGCGAGGGCTGTTCCGCTGCCCCTGCCTGAGGCCACAGCTGGACGAGTAGTGCCCGCTGCCCGTGCCAGGCCGGGCCCCACCAGTGGCGGCTGCCCTGGAGCCTGCCTGGCGTCCTCAGGGAGCCACATGGGCTGCCTTTGCCTGGACGTGTCCCTCCAGGCCGAGCTGGGCTGCCACACAAATCATTCTCCCACTGCAATGAAAGTTGGTTTTGGAAACAGTAGTAGTAAGAAAAAAAAATCAAAAAATAAAAAAAAAATTAAAACCAAAAAAAAATAAAAAAAAAAGAATAACAAGAATAGGAATAGGAATAACAAGACGATGAAGAAATAGTAGTAACAAATAATGAGAAGGAAAAGAATAACAGTAAAAATAGTAAGTTCAATAAGAATAATAAAAATAGGAGTAAGAATATAAAGGAGAAGAAGAAATCGTAGTAGTAGTAGTAAATGAAGAAGAAGAAGATGATGAACATGGAGAAATAATAGTGGTAAATTATAAGAAGAATATGAAGTATAAGAAAAGCAATAAGAAGAATAAGAAAAATAAGAATGACTAAAATGAAGAAAAAGAAATAGAAGTAGTGAAGAAAAGAAGACTAAGATGAAGAAGAAGATGAGATACTAGTAGTATTAAATGATAATATCAAATTAAAATCCACATCCACACATCTTCTAGAATCACAGAATGAAGGGAAATGCCTTAAAGACTATCTCGTACCAAGTGATTATCTTCTGCTCTCTCTCTCTCAGAGACCTCTTTCTTCTTTCTCTCTACCTTCCCTTTGTTATAGATAGGTCAAAATTCATAAGAAATCAAAATGCTATAAGTAGAATAAGTTATTAATGTGAAATCCAAAATGTGAAATATATCTTGTAAATTGTATATATGTTCAAATAAGTTATGTTCAGAGTACACCTTGGCAAGTCTCATGACATCTTGCCCAAGGAAGGTACTAATTAACATAAGAAGTGCAGGCAAGCTCAGAGGAGATGACCTCAGACCCATCAACCTCCTATGATTTCATCTTACCCAACAAGAATCTTTTCCATCTGAAAGGAGTAAGAGATAGGATCTGCTACTCCTTGGACACTGCTGAGGAGTGGACCTATTGCTCAAGACACTTCGTTTTAATCATATAAGGATCTCTCAGAAAGATCATCATCTGAACAGGACCCTTACCAGAAACGCTGAAATGAGTTACTGGAAACCATCAACCAGAGCACAAAGAGAATCCTTGGACAAATCAACATCTAAATGGACCACTGAGCACTGGGCCAGAGGATCATCAGAAGTGAAAAGAACAAAAGATTTCCTAGCCAGGAGCAAAAAAAACAGTATAAAAACTGGACTCAAACACCTCAAAGGTGTGCGCTGCCTCTCTGAACTGCTGGTGGTCAGAGCTGTGTATGTGTCACCCAGAGTCAAGGACCTAAGCTTGGCCCTGCTTTCCTTTATAGTGTCTGATTTTGATTGTCAATTTGATTAAAATAAATTTTATTTGTTTTATATTAATAATTTGGCTCGCGCAAATTATTAATTCGATGAAATTGACATTTCATTTATAACAATGATGAAGAAAAATTAAAAGAATTAAAAGAAAAAATTGATGACCGCTCCAGTATGGAGTTTACCTGATCTAGACCGGTTGTTTGAATTATTTGTAAATGCTGAGGAAGGGATGGCATATGGAGTGTTGGCACAGGATTGGTGTGGAGTAAGAAAACCCATTGCATGTATTTCTAATCTGTTGGACCCAGTAGTGAGGGGGTGGCCCACTTGCCTTCAGGCAAGAGCTGCCACTGTGACATTAGTGGAAGAAGGATACAAGCTGACTTTTGGGAACAAAATAAAGGTGTACACCCCACATGATTTGAAGATCATATTAACCAGGAGTGCAAGTAAATGGATTACAGATAGTCGATTACTGAAATATGAATTAATCCTGAATAACAGTGAAAAATCTAGAATTGGCCACTACCCGAATACAAAATCCTGCCCAATTTTTGTATGGTGAGCCTGAAGATGAGCTGGAGCATTGGTGTCTAGAGACTATAGAACTAGAGAGGAAAATCAGAGAAGATTTGGCAGAGCACCCCTTGCCCGAGGGAGGAATCGTATTTGTAGATGGCTCCTCCCGAGTTAGAGGAGGAACACGGGCGTCAGGGTGTGCAGTAATTGATGGCAAGAACATGGCTATCATAGAAAAAGGGAGACTCCCTGCAAATTGGTCGGTGCAATGTTGTGAGTTATATGTGCTATTAAGAGGGTTACAGTGGCTCAGTTATAAAAAGGGGGACTCGAAATACGCCTATGGGGTGATACATACATTTGGCAAGATCTGGACAGAACAGGGGTTTGTAAATTCAAAAGGAAAGACATTAGTCCATGAGGGCTTGATCAAGGCAGTGTTGGAAGCGTTGAAGGGTCCGGCAGAGATAGCAGTGGTTCATGTTAGAGGACATCAAAGAGGAGATGCAATAGAGGTTAAAGGAAACAATCTAGCAGATCAGGTAGCTAAGAAAGCAGCTCTAGAAGACAGTGAAAAGGTTCTTCTGGTGGTGAATCTGGGAGAAAAAGACAATGGAGAAGAAGTTCTAAGGTTTAGTGAAAAAGAACAACAGGAGTTACACAAACATGGTGTGGTCAGGAATGAAAAAGGAGAATGGAGGATGTCTGATGGGAAACAAGTCCCGAGTAAGACCTTGGCCAGAAAAGTGTTGGAGAATTTACATGCCTCATCAACCCATTGGGGTACACAAGCGCTTTGTGACCACTTCATGCGAACATATGTATGGACTGGGAGTTTTGGAAATGCCAGAGCAATAACTACAGATTGCATGATCTGCCAGCGAGTAAATCGAAAAGTAATGCGAAAGACACCCCCAGGGGGAAGAGAATTGGCAAGGACACCCTTCCCAAACATCCAGATTGACTTTACAGAATTACCACAAGTGCAGAAGTTCAAATATTTATTAGTTATCGTTGATCATTTAGCTCATTGGGTTGAGGCATATCCCACAATGAAAGCAACAGCAGAGGTAGTCAGCAAGACCCTACTGGAACAAGTGATACCCAGATGTGGAGTAACACACACCATCGATTCAGATAGGGGCCCCCACTTCACTGCTCAATTCTACATCAGATAATTGGGGCCCTAAACATAACCTGGAAATTGCATACCCCATGGAGGCCACAGAGTTCTGGCAGGGTGGAAAGGATGAACCAAACACTAAAGACAGCTCTCACCAAATTAACTGAAGAAACAAAGCTGAATTGGTTGAAATGTCTTCCTCTGGCTTTAATGAGGATTAGAACAAAACCCAGGGCAGACATAGGAGTTTCCCCATATGAGATGATGTTTGGTTTGCCTTTCCTGACTACCTCTGATAACCTGGGAACATATGAAGAAGGAGAACAGAGCATGAGAAAGTATGTGCAAACTATTGCAAACACTTTAAACGAGCTAAGGGAGAAGGGATATCTCCCCCAGACTGTAACCATTGATTTTAACATTCACAAGTTCACACCTGGGGACTGGGTTTTGATAAAGACAGGGAAGGAACAACCCCTGATTCCAAACTGGGAAGGCCCCTTCCAGATTTTGTTGGCCACAGAGACTGCAGTGAGAACAGCAGAGAAAGGGTGGACACGTCTCCAGAGTGAAGGCACCAGTACCCGCGCCGACTGAATGGACTGTAGTGGAAACATCAGATACCAAGCTGACCTCAAAGAAGGAGCCACCAAAGAAACCTCAGGAAGATTAAGTTGTTCAGACTGTTTGTCATGCTCCAAATGTATTGAATTTTAGGAAGTTAAGAGTTACAATTTATTAATGTCGCTATTTTTATCCATGAGGTATTTAAAGTTTTTAATTATAAGGATTAGTAATTATTTGAGGGGTACATATGAGGTATATTCAATTCCGGTATTTCTCATTACAGATCCAGGACTCCTGAAGGGTAGAGCATCCTCCCACACTTCTAGTAATTAGACCCCAAAAAGGAGAAAAGGAATAAAGGTTGATACAAGGAGGGAGCCCAGTTCCTGCAACAAGGAAGGGTAACAGTAGCTGGTGAGAGCAGCGCAGGGGGCAAGACCCGGTCAGGTTACACTCTGGCCACAAAAAGAGATGCTGATCCTCTGGAGGAGTGACAGAGGGGAGACATGGGTGGGAGAGTGCCCTGTGCTGGACCCCCGTCAATATTAGCCCTCCTGTTGATAAACATCCGGGGAGGAGGAGCCGAGACGTGCGATAGGTGCTACCACCCCTTGTATGCAGGGGACCCTCGGACGGCCGTCCTCAGGACACACACTAACCCGAGCCCCAGCTGTGTCAGTTTTTTGGAATTAAAAACTTGTACAGAGTACAGCAGAATCTATTGGCTTTTTGAAAATGTAGGAAGAGTTAAACAAAAATTGTGGGAGAATGCCCTATACGGGAAAGGTGGATCTGTTCTGAAAGAAAACCAGTGGAGCAAAGTAAGAAAAAGGGAAGGTACGAACTTGACCTGATTAGAGAGAAAGAAGTAAAGGGGGGTGATCAAAACTGGACCTAGGATTCAAATGGTGGGAAGAAAGAAATTGTTTTGAGATCTAGTTGAGAAAATAAGTCATGAATGGAATATAACTGATTGCTGGGTTTGTGGAGATACCCGGATGGCAGAGGTTTGGCCTCGGGAGGGGATTGCTTTGAGCCCACAGGAGATCCTAAAGATGATGGAGAAGGAATCACCAGGACCAGATGAGAGGGAAGAAGAAGAAGCATGGAGCTCGAAGTCAGGAGTCATGGGAGAAGAATGTCTGTGGAGGAGAGGCCCTAAATACATAGCGTATGTGGATAATCACAAGCATTGTGCAAAATTCCCTCAAGAAGTTCAGTGAAGAGAAAATCGAGAAAATCAGAGTGATGAGGGCCCAAAACCAAGAAGAGACCCCTGAGACCACAAAAGAACTGTATGAGAAATACCGGAAACTCCGAAAAGTTTACCAAGTTTATGAAGGAACTGTTTAAAGGACTGTTTGATTTAAAAATTAGTTGATGCAGGTTGAAGCCCAATCAAAGTTTTAGAGGGGGAGTTTGTTATAAATGAAATTGATGTTCTGGGGTGTTGTTAACTAATATTGGGGTTAATGAACTGTAATTTAATTAAGACGTTGGGGTCTTGCTAGTTTGTGCGATGGGAATGTTTTGCTGTAAGCACTTGGTGGGAGTGTAAATGGGGAACGTGCAAGGAGCTGGTGGAAAGAGGGAGAGCTGTCTAGAATGTTCTGCAAGGTGACATCCTGCATGTGAGATAAATGCCTTAAAACATAACTGGACAAGAGATGGACCAACCACTCGACGCCTCCAAGATGGACTTGACCACGAGCCAATTGGACCCCTAGATATGAGCCACTGGAGGGAGGAACTGGTTGGACCAATCGTGGACTGGCAAAGGATATAAAGACTGTGCCGGGGGCTCCCCCCCAAGTCCTCCTGAGGAGCCGGGATCCGAGGGACCACCCAGTGTGTTACACTGGTTCTTTTTGGGACTCCGGCTTGTCGTGTGGAGCCTGGGCTACTCCCAGGTTCCCGCTCTCAGCGGCTCTCTTTAATAAACAAGCTGACTTTTATCTTTTAATTAAAAAGTCTCCGCCTCATTAAGACACACTCATTACTTTGCTGAAACTCACAGGCTAAACATGACCTCCAATTATGTGACATATTTAAATCACTTTTCAAAAGTTATTGACGGGAGAGTAGGGGTGTCCTGAGGGTCTCTGCTGGTCATCTGGGGAACCTCCCATTCTTCAAGTCCTTCTCTGATGGTCAAGCGTGTTCTAAGACCAGTTTCTTCCCCTTGAATGCCTTACAACTACCTTCTTAGCAGGACCACTCTATTCTCGAGGCTAAGATATCTATTTGCACTGGTATAGGGGAATACAGGGCTCAGCACTGTCTGTAAAAGCTAAAGGAATTCATGATTTGTTACAGTTAAACACTTTCCCAACACCTTCTTTCCCTGGGAATTGAACACGAGCATTTCGTCAATGCACCCTGCAAGTACTTTTGCTGCATGAAGCCACATTGCATCTTTCTTTCAGAAATTAATAATGAAAACACAAATTGCCAACTGCAACCCTTCTGCTCCCTTCCAAGTAAATTCACTACTCAAGCACAAGCCTCAGGCACATCCCTGACTCCCTCTGTGAGACAGGAGGTAATATTTCGCTGCAGTCAAAAGGGATTAAGGTAAAAGAACGAAAATGGTTGGATCTATGTGTTGTTATTTATGGTTTGGATTCCTTCTAGTTAATTTGTTGGGTGTTGCTGTGAGCTGAGAGAGGGTCGGGCTTGAAGACCTGACTAAAAAGGAAGTAGGAGGAGAGGGGAGGGGACCCAAAAGTAGGCGGTCAGGAGAGAATGTAAATTCCTGAGTACCCAAGCATTGGAAAGCGGACAGGGACGGCCCCTGGCCGGGAAAGGGTCTGAAAAGCAGCCATTTTGTTAGAGGGGGTGTGTGTTCAGCTCTCAAGGAGGGAGGCACACAGCCGGCTCAGCTGAATCGTTACTAATAAGCAGTTTTCCTTTGCTTCGAGGACTTTGTCACCATTTAATTGTATCCAAAATTAGTTCATTTCTAACCCCTCCCTGCCAGCACTACTCAGAGCTGCAGGGTGCTGTGCTTGCTGCGCACCGGAGAGCACAAAGCAGGCGGGCCTGGTGCCCCGAATATTTCTGCAAAGCACTCTGCATTTCACACCTTTGCTCTGACTCAGTGCAGAACTCCAGGACTGCAGGCTCTTCCTGCCAGAGCTGTGTGAGGCCCTGGCTCCCGCAGATCTGCCCTGAGGAGCTGTGGCCGCCTCACGCTGGCCTCGGTTGCCCTGGCAGAAGTGCCGTGCCCGAAGGCCGCTGCCCTGTGCTGGAGCCTGCGGAGCAGCCCGGCTCCCTCCCGCTGTGCCCAGGGTGCTGCACACACTGCTGGCCTTTGGCAGGAGTGACAGGGCAGCCGGCAGAAGAGTAGCAATGCTCAGCCGGGCCACCAGCCCTCGGCTGCCTCTGGCCTTTCTCTCCCCCCGTGCCGCCTCCAGTCTGCGCTGTGCCCCGCACGGCCCCGCTTCCCTCGGCAGCAGCCGGCTGCCGCTGTGCTTCTGAGACGGGAGGGTTCGCCCGCTCCCAGCAGGAGGCACCCAGTGCCAGGCTGCTGCCTCTTGCAGCTACCAGGGCCTCCTGCCAGCCTGCCTCTGCCGAGCCTCAGGCTGCTCTGGGCTCTGCCACGGCTCTGCTGGGGCTCCGGCCCGCCCAAGGCCAGGCCGCTCTCACCTCACCGTCACTGACAGCTCTGCAGCAGACGAGCCCTTTCAGAGCACCCTCACTGATCTTTCTGCTTTCTCAGCTGAGCAGGACTCTCCCAGAGCCAAAGAGATTGCACTTAGGGATACAAATCCAAGTGGCACGAACCCGAATGCTCTCCAGTCACAGCTGAACGCCTGCAGCTGCACAGCATGTTTGGCTGCCCCATTCCTCCTCTGCTTTTGCCTGCAAATGCCATTGCCCTTTCTGCCTCAACTAGAAGCACAATGGCGGGGCAAAAACCAGCCAGTGTGCCGTATTCCAAAGGCATTGTGGTCTGCAGAGGATCAACGAAGGAGAGCCTGCCCCGCTTACAAACCCTACCAAAGAAGCCACAGGTGTCACTTGTCACCTTTAAGAAACACCTGACAATTCAGAAGGAAACCTTGAGCTTAATCACAAGGTGGGAAATATGAAATCTTACTGATGAGCTGAGGTTTCAGAAACTTTATTTACTTGTCATCCTACGCTAAAATCCTACTCTACAATTCTACTCTTCAACCCTACTCTACAATCCTACACTAAGCTGGTTGTGGAGCGAAGAGTCCTGATGCCTGATGTGATTGCCAAAATCTTCTCTTTCCACTCCTTCACTGAAACAATGAGCGACCCCAGGCTGGATGCAGGCTTGGCTGATGTTACAAATGGATGCTGCCCAAATGAAAAAAAAAAAACAATGAAGTTTATGAACCATGACTTTCCAAGATCAATGTTTCAAAGGCAGGGGTAATATTTTTAAACAAAAAGGGGATTTACTCAGAGTAGGTCTAAGGAGCGTGTTGCAACTGTGGCACAGGGTGCTCCGAGAGCTGGTAGGTGCCCCATCCCTGGAAACATTCCAGGTCAGGTGGGAGGGGGCTCTGAGCAACCTGATCTCTTTAAAGTTGTCCCTGCTCATTGCAGGGTGCTTGGAGCAGATGACCTTTACAGCTCACTGCCAGACCAGCCCAGGATTCCTCACCATTTTCATTTGAAAAACACCAAGAGTGGAGGTCAGGAGGACTCATCTGACTTCCCCTTGGACTTCAGGGGAGGAGGAGCCCATCGTCAGACACTGTTTCACCTGCAGCCCCTTTGCATTTTACCTGCAGGAGCTCCCTGGCAGACCAGCGCCGCTCCTCGTTTGTGCGCAGGCAGCAGCTCAGGAAGTGGCGCAGCAAAGCCGAGAATAGCTCGGGCCGCTGCAGCTGTGGCCTCCCTCTGCTGGCTAACAGGAGTTCAGCCTGGAGAAAAAGGAAACACGAGGCTCCACCTGCTTCTTTCACATCTGTAAACGCTCTCCCAGAGCCCACTGTTCAAGCTCCACTCTGCAGTGGCCATTTCTGCCCTGGCAGAGAGGCAGAGATGACTTTCCTATAGCAGAAAAAACCCCCAAACCCTGATGCAGCCACAGCTTTTCCAACATTCAGCAGCTCTTGCCTTGGCAGCTGATTTCATTGGCTGACCTAGTTAGGGGGAGCTACATCAGCAAAAGCACGTTTTGCTTCTCTGAAGATTCACACCAGCTTGACAGGCAGTTTGGGAGAGGGACTTTGCTACACTAACTCCCTATCCTATGTCTAAAGATGATTACATGAAAAGGATCTCTGCAGTGCTTGTTGGTCTCCTAAGCACAGCTTCCATTAAACAAAACTCATCAAGCTTTTTGTCCTGTTTTTGAAAACAATGGTAATTGTAAGAAATGAAAGGAAATCCATCAGATTTTCCTCAGGTAAGGAAACAAACATCTGGAATCTCATCTTGAACACAGACATGTTAAGATGCATACAGAAATGTATTGGGATGAAAATGCCTGTTTTGGGCACACAGGAGGCACCTGCAGCTCTGTCTCTCAGCAGTCTGCAAGTTCCAGCTTCTCTGATGTGGCAAAAGAAAAAAATTTGTGGTCAAATCAGAAGAAGTGCCATCCCTATGGTAACCCTCTGCTCCTCTGGATACTCAAGTCAATGCATTGATGATGTACCCATCCCAGAAAGTGCCAGGTAAAAAATGGGAGGTTTTGGCAGGCTCTCCATGTCACCAGGCTCCAGCTTGGTCTCGTGGAGAACGTGGCTCGGGCTGTGACAGAAATATTGTCACTAAGTGTTTCAGCAACACTGCCCAAGAAGCAGAAGAGACTATGTGGCCTTTTCACCGTCACGCCCAGGTTGCAGGCAAGTTTCCCAGTGAGAAGAACGGGGCTGCATTCATCTCTCAAAACCGTTTTCTTAGAAACTTTGTTGGGTTTGCGTTTCTTTGTTTCAATTTCTGGAAATGTAACACCACCTCTGAGAAGCGTGTTTTGTGTTCTTAGGGCCATCTACAGGGACAGGTGAGCTGGAACAACTCAAAACCCAAAGGAAAGTGTTGCCTGAGAATGGAGAGTGTTTGCTTGTGGTAAGGCCTGAGTTCCCCCAGTGATGCAACCAAAACTACAGCAGATGCTGACGTGCTGCAGGGCCACTTTTAGAAGGGGACCTTGGTGGAAGTAGTGCCAGCAGATGGAAATGGGGTTTTGTCCAGTGGCAGACAGAAATGGAAAAGACAGAGGGATCAGTGAGTATTTGCTCCTTACCATGCCAGAACTTCTGTTCCAGTGAGAAACTTCTCGTTCCGCCATTTCAATTCCCACAATCCCAAGAGACCAAATGTCCACTTTGGGGCCATAGGGTTGACCTGTCACAACTTCAGGCGCCATCCACCAAGTAGTCCCTGCCACTGAGATCTGTTGATTCTGCTCAGGGCTGAGCTGAGCAGAGAGGCCAAAATCAGCTGTGGAGAAAACAAAACGCTATGCAATTAGGAAACCAAGCAAAGAACTCTCCACTCTGAGAATGTGGTGTTGAATCTGCTGGAGAACTGTCCACGCTCAGTTTCCCTGGGGCTTTAGTCAAGGCAATATGGAACTGGCCACCAGGATTTTTAATGCTGCCCCCAGCAGTGGATTTTATTCCCCAGAGTCTTTAGAATGTAGCTCCAGCCCTCTATAAGGGTCACACACAAACCAGTGCCACTCTGGACTGCTTTTTCCTCGCCAGACCTCTGTGCACATTGCAAATGTGCCTTCAGCTCACTGCAGGGGTCCCTGCACTGCCACCAGCACCACTTTGGGAGAACTGGCAGTCACTCAAAAGCAGCCCCAAACCCCACATCCCCAGAACGCCTTCCCTGCCAAGAATATACTGACCCAGCTTGACAGAGCCGTCCGTTCTGAGAAGGATGTTGCAGCTCTTCACATCTCGATGGATGACGTGGTTTGAGTGAAGAAAATCCAGTCCTTGCAGGCACTGAGAGAGAAA
>JACBWW010000871.1:0-18261 GCA_020086605.1 Lanius collurio | reverse complement strand
AGAAAGAATTCATATTAAAGTATCCTTTACAGTATGTACTTTCCTTTTTTTCTAACTACTATACCAGACACACAAATTAATTTTGTCATCAATGCGTGGACAGAAATGACACTGGAATGCAGCTTTTATAAATCTTTATGAACACCTAGAAGCTCATATCAAAAGCCCTTCAAAAGGAAGAAAAAAAGTAGTTTACTAAATTTTGTATAAATTTGGAAAAATATGCCTATTCTATTTCACTATTCTATTTCTTGTATCATTTGCTCCTGTGAATCTCAGACAAACCCTTGAAATGCCCTCTGGAATGCTGAAATTACAGCTGCTTGAACACCATTTCATTGCAAGCCATTCCCATTAATTAAAAAACTCTACAGATTCTGCTGAGACTATTTTTGTTACTGAATCACTGTATCACAGTAATTTCCATTTACTTGTCTCTAGCACTTATTAAAATACATAATATAACAATTTAGTCTCTTATTAGCATTGCCATGTCAGACCTTTGTCTGAGGGTCTGACTCATAAGTAATCAGGAGATAATAACTCTGTGAGAGTCAGAAAGATCCTTAAATTGGTGCAAATGAGGAGAATCCGTCTATACTATACTGGTCATTTAAATACAAGCTTCAATTATTTTTCTTTTCAATTCTCTGAAGCTCCAAGGAGAGCAGAAATCAGAAGACTGAAACTGGTTTCCATTATTGCATAATAAACATGAAAAATCTCCATGTGTTGAATGAAAAGAAAATATTGGAAATCAAAAATTGCCAGAAATAAGAGCTGAAATTATTGATATTTACTTGAGTATATTTAGAAATAACAGTAATCTTTGTAACTGAAAGAAATGTTCCATTATTTTAAGGGACTGTACATATCTGAAAGAGTATGCTTATACTAACTCATTCCAGAATATGGAACCAAGTGCCACAGCTTGTAGAATCAGACAGCTCATAAAGTAAAACTCAATTTCCAAAATGTCAGCAGAGTCAAGGGAAAAAATCTAAAGAAATGAGAATTCTGTGATTTTTTGTGTACTTATCTTGACATCAGTGAGAAAAATGTTTATCATATCCTCTTCAGCATTTAGTTTAGAACTTAAGTATTTTTCCAAGAAGACTGAAAGGATATTTCCATGAATTTTTCAGTGTCCAAGAAATTAAACAGGAAGAACAGGCTTAATCTATTGATTAACAGTTAAACCAAGAAACTTCCTGCTTTCTATGGGCTAGTAGCTAATGAATGCCTAATTAACTGTAAAAAATCATTCCCATAGGACTGATTCAGATGAGCATTGCTCTTGTGATGAAGCTAAATTGGCGAAAGAGAATTTTAAAGAATTAAATAAGATTCGCAATAAATTAATGGAAATTAGAGTGGTGGTGTCCTGCATTCAACAGCTGAATAGGTTTCTGTAGAGGATATGACAGAGTATATAAAAATTCAATAAATCCTATTTTTTTCTGCCTAAAATAATGTGTCAAGTGGTTCTCTGATGAATCCTTATGTGGCTTCAAGTATTTGTCTCATTTATTTACATCAGTGCTCAGATGTTGATTTGTGCCTTTGATCCAACGTCTACCAAATTCTTTGGACAGGACAGAAAATGCCTGTGAAAGTTCAAGTGAATGCTCAAATGACACAGGTTAAACATGCCTCGTGCTATTGAAAAGGATCTTTTGCTTTCATTCATATATATGGGTAAGTCTACAACCACAGAGAGTTACATTCCTCTGGAAACGTCAAGGTTTACTTGACCATACATAAGTATGGTCAAATAAAAACTAAACCATTTTTTTTCAGAATTTGATTACCTTGAGATGCCATCAAGACTTGTGTTGGGAAAATAAATACATGCTTCTTTTTCTACAGGACAGGACTGAATTAAAGGCATTCTTTTTCTTCACAAAGCAGTGAAAAAGGACCAAGCAGTTACTGTTGGCATACACCAAAATAGACATGATCAGGCATTATAAATCTAAAGATGCAAAAGACACACAACTCTGGATGGACTGCAAACCTATTGGATTTTTACATACAGGAGCACCTTATGAAGCTACTACAGTGTTTGGAAGTAGAGAGAGAACTATAAGCACCAATCTTTCAGAAACAACCAAATATACTTTCTGCAGGAATTTTGTTCTCTATTTCACATGTGGAATTTAAAAATTGACATTGACAGAAAGATGCAGCTTTTAAAGACAGTTTTGTAGGTCTGCTTACTTCAAAGATAGATTAATTCAGTAACCAAAGAAATTAAAATATTGACTTAGTTTCTCAATATTTTGAAGAAGGTTGAATTTGAAGGTAAGAATACAAATTTCATAAATTGAAATTCAACTTCTGAGTATTTGAAAAACTGGTAGTTAAAAATAAGATATTTTCAGTGATTTTGATCTTTGCACTGCATACTTCATTTAAGCAAGTAGGAATGGATGTAGTTATTATATAATTAGAGCTAAGGAAAATACTTAAAAATAACATAATATAGTAAGCAAACTTTCAGAACTGTAGCTGGACAAAGGTACATAAATATATTTAATGGTCAGTTTCTGCCTGAGGAAAAGAAATGGGAAGTAATTTGCATTGGAGTTAGGAGCTCAGAGGAAAAGAACAAAACTATTTTTTCCTTGGAACACCAAGATTAAATACTACATCATATTACTCAGTAGAACATTACCTTCATTAGACCCCTCTGGGTTCCTGTGTGCAATGACAATGATGTCAGATGCTTTAGAAAATTCTAGTAGGACTAGTGTTGGGAAAAGATGAAAAACAAGCTTGAATAAAGACCATTGTTTTCTGCTCTACACATCCATCATGGAAGAAACGCACCTTTTGTAAAGACCATCAGATGGTTTTATCAATTGACCGGATATTGGAGGGAAGGAAGGAAGGGAAGTGCTTCAAACCATTGGAATCAGACATGTCCCATCCATGGAAGTGCATGGAACTGGCACCGGTGAGGCCGAGGGGAAGTTGGGAAGCCTCCAAGGCCAAAGATCCACAGAGACGTCCTCTCCTGTTCCCTGATGACGAGGGGTCCTCTCCAACACCTTCCCTTAGGTTTGGTGGAACTGAATGTCAGTGAATAAACTGGCCCTATGCTAAAAGGAAAGAGTTTATACAAAACCACCATTGCTGAGACCTCAGTCATGGCTCTCTTCAATTTTTAACTTTCTGTCAAAACCAGGCTGAAATTTGGAAACGTGTGCAAACATTTCCACATAAATGATAGCCACATGTATTATTAAATAGCTAATCACACTCAGACCTAAAAACAGGATCCCTGCCTTTATGCCAAGTAATCTTTAACTCTTGTCTCATAATATAAAGTGTTTAGTTAAATAGGAAGACTTTTTTACTTAACTATGCTGGTTTGATACAAAATTATAAAGGACAATCTGCTTCAACACTATCTGCTTAACATTTTAAAATAAGAAATTATAAAATTTATCTCCAGAATAAAAATAGTCTACATCCCCAAATCCTGGAAATAACACACAGAGAAGTAAGAGAATTCCAAATTATGTTAAAAATGAAGTTGAACAAGATTTTTTCCTCAATGCATTAATTAACTGACTACTATAACAACATCTGTTGGGTTTAGGAGAGTTTTTACCATTTCAGTTAAAATCCATGCTTCAAAATTTCCTCTTCTGCTCTGTTAAATACAAAACCTAAATTGACTTCCATATCTATTTTTAGCAAATACTGTAAGTCAATTCTTTAGCTGGTAATTGACAGCATCTCTACCATGTGAGCTCCCATGCAAGGAAAGGTTCAAAAATAGTTGAGACACAAGTTCTAGCTGAAATATTTAAGTCAAGAAGCACCTGATTCCAAAATCCTACGTGACATGTAACTTTTAATACCTAAATTTTGTCTCAAAGTATTTTCTAGAACCTGAAATGAGCTAAAAGGTCTGTGTTTAACTTCATTCCTTTGCAATATAACACTGCACTGCCATGGTTTTGAATGATGGTGCATTTAGAAAAGTCAAACATCAGAAAAGAAAATTACTCCTCCCTGTGATCATAACATAAATTTAAAAGTGGAGCCAAATTTTATGGGATTGAAAATAATGTGGCTATTAATTTAACACAATGATTTTGTAGAAATGCCAAATATACCATGCAGTCTGCCTGACTGCTGCCCTGTCAGTCTTTTCCATCATCAATCACACTGGTTATCCCATTGTGTTATTTTTGATCTACTCACCTATTTCAGACTAGACTGCACAAACATACACTACACAGAACAGAAATAATGTAATGTCATATAATAGAATCTCTCCTAGAACCATAACATTTCAGGAAATATTTTATTATTTTACAAAATCTTTCAATCAGCATATCAGGGATGTGCAGCGCAACACAGTAAAATCAATTCAAAGGTGGATAGCCATGCATAGAGAAAGAAACAATTGTAAAAATCCTCTTTGAGGGTCAAAAAGAGAATTGTGGAAGTCAAATTCTGACTTCTGACATTTTATATTAATATTTTTTAAAGCAGTCCATAGTTTCACTGATTTGTTTTGTTTTACAGACACTGAAGGAAAGCCAGCTGCCAGTGAAAGATTAGAAATTGTCTTTAAAACATTAAGTAAACACATGAAAAGTGTACATGAAAAGTTGAACTGCGAGCAAAGCTAATTTAGCATCACCACTCTATTATTTGTCGGTTTCTAATATGTTCTTATAAATGTCAAAACACAACAGAGCTCCTACAGAAAGAAATGAAAATTGAAGGGCTCAGCTGCTCCTGGACAAGGAACTTCCCTAAGGCTAATGCAATGCAACATCTCCCTTCATTCCTTTTTCAGTCTGTCAAAAACTTGGATCAGTGAGCTTTTCCTGGCCACAGAAGCGAAGCTGCACAGATAGGAAGAAAAGGGAGGGGAGAAACTGTAAACTTTGAGCTCGTAAATTTAGGCCAGCAGCAAATTGTTACCTTCTTGCCCAGAGCAAGAATGACACTGGGACTCAGAAAGCTGTCTGAATTTTGATGGCTCTAGGGCATCTCATGAAATAATGTGGTTCAACTGCTGCACTTTCTATGCTTAATAAAGGCAATAAAATGCTAGAATCAGTTATTGGGAGAAACTATGAAAAAGTTCAGGTTATTTTAAAATATATAGGGGACTAAATCAATGTAAGTATCTGAAGGTAATTCTACCACAAGCCAAGTGAGTATGCCTCGGCCTCCTGGACACAAAGATTCTATAATCTTTCTTGGGGGAGAAAGAAAGGCCCACTGGTAACCAAAGCCAAGGGCTCACAGGTGACATTAATAGGGTTATTTATTGCATGAAGAGATGTGGGGCTGTTCACGTAACTCTTGGCAGCTGTTGCTTGGTGTGCAAACAACATCACTCTGTAACAGCGAGGGAAGGGGAAACTTATTTGTTGTAAGAAACCCAAAAAAACTCTTGAGTTTGACACCGGTGTCTTTGACGGGCTGAGGGAGAACACCTCTCCTGTCCCACTCTCCCCAAGGAAAGTCCTCCTTTGTGCCCACCCTTGGCACCACTCTTCCTGCCCTGCTCTGCCTGTTCTGGATGGCAGGGCAGGGTGTGCCTTCAGTATGTTTGCTGGCTACACAAAACTGTGTCTCCAATCAGGTGTCTCCAACCACACCAGGGGGCAATATTTGCTAATGTCCATTTATGTTCTCTGTATCTTCTGGCTAGTCCCAACCTGTAGATACTAAACTATCAGAGTCCAGGAATCTTCTTTTTGTTGATTGAAGTCCATCAGGCTTCCGCCAGCAAAACGCAAAGCCTTGGTGAAAATAGTCTTTTGAAGAAAACCTTCAAACTCCCCTACCTTGGCAAAGGCAAACAAACCCAGGACAAAAGTGATTTAAACATTTTAAAAGTTGTATCATTTCCAACAGGGCCACTGCCCACAACCCTCTGGATGCCTCCATCTGGCCAATGGCTCGTGTCCCAGATGGCCCACCCTCCAAAGCCAGGGCTCTGCAGTGTGGGGCTCGGGCTGTTGTGTGGCACCGTGTCCAAAGCCTCACAGGGCTCTGGGCACACCAGGGGCTACAAGTGCCCATGTCCGAGGACTGCTTCATGCCAGTTCCGGTGTGTTTGGCTGTGGAAGGGTGTCAGGTGTGGCCCTTTGTGACCCAGGCGCGGTTGTGTCAGGCCCCTTGGTGATGCGGGGCGTTGTGGTGCCCAGAGGCCATTGTGACATGGCAGAGCCCCGCCCTGCTTGAGGGGTATCTGAGGGGCACAGAGCCCTGGGGTGCCCAGTCCCAGGAGAGCCGCTGTCTCACGAGGAAGCAGCTCGCCTGAGAGCCTCTGTGCAAGAGCACAATGGAGATGCTCCCAGAGGAGACAAACCCCAACTCTTCCCCTGACACAGGGCTTTTGGGCCTGTGCATGAGGCCCCAGATGACAGCCAGCCCTGGAAGGAGAGGTGATGGAGGGAGCTGGGATGGGGCAGGAGGGCAGCTTCCTGAGGGCCAGGGCCATTTAGCCCCAGATGTGCCAAGGCAGTCTACTCCTTCCCCTACAGCTGGGGCACAGAGCCAGGGCCCTGCCCCACACAGCCCCTGCTGGCCCCCAGGCCCCTCAGCTCCCCAGCCGGGAGCCCTCAGGGAGCAGTGGGAGGGGGCAGCAGAGGGGGCAGAGCTGCCAGGGCCGCAGACCGTGGAGCAGGACTTGGCCGCAGAGGAGGGGAAGGGGAAACCCAACGTGTACCAAGACCTGTTCTTTTGGGAAGACACAACAGATGAAGAGCTGTCCCAAGAAAACATCAGTGATAGTCTGCTTTTCCTATGGGAGCCCTGGGAAGGGGCAGTCAGACGACACCCAGCGTTGCCCTCGTACAGAGATGGCAACAAGAAAGAGGAGTCGCAGGAGGACTGGGAACCACACCACACCATCCACACCATCTCGATGAGGCCCAAGTACCTCCAGCAGCTGCAGGACCCCAACGCTGCTCCCCAGGACTCAGCCAAGGCAGCAGCTTCTCCAGCCTCGGCTGAGGAGGAGAAGGCAGCAGGGGCACAGAGCCAGGGCCCTGCCCCACACAGCCCCTGTTGCCCCCCAGGCCCCTCAGCTCCCCAGCCGGGAGCCCTCAGGGAGCAGTGGGAAGGGGCAGCAGAGGGGGCAGAGCTGCCAGGGCCACAGACCGTGGAGCAGGACTTGGCCGCGGAGGACGGGAAGGGGAAACCCAACGTGTACCAAGACCTGTTCTTTTGGGAAGACACAACAGATGAAGAGCTGTCCCAAGAAAACATCAGTGATAGTCTGCTTTTCCTATGGGAGCCCTGGGAAGGGGCAGTCAGACGACACCCAGCGTTGTCCTCGTACAGAGATGGCAACAAAAAAGAGGAGTTGCAGGAGGACTGGGAACAGATCACCATCCACACCATCTGGGTCAGCCCCAAGTACCTCCAGCAGCTGCAGGACCCCGACGCTGCTCCCCAGGACTCGGCCAAGGCAGCAGCTTCTCCAGCCTCGGCTGAGGAGGAGAAGGCAGCAGGGGCACAGAGCCAGGGCCCTGCCCCACACAGCCCCTGCTGCCCCCCAGGCCCCTCAGCTCCCCAGCCGGGGGCCCCGGCCCTCGGGCTGCAGCCGGCTGCCCCTAAGAAACGTCCGTCCCGCTTCAGGCGGGCGCTGCGGGCGCTGCGAGGGCTGTTCCGCTGCCCCTGCCTGAGGCCACAGCTGGACGAGTAGTGCCCGCTGCCCGTGCCAGGCCGGGCCCCACCAGTGGCGGCTGCCCTGGAGCCTGCCTGGCGTCCTCAGGGAGCCACATGGGCTGCCTTTGCCTGGACGTGTCCCTCCAGGCCGAGCTGGGCTGCCACACAAATCATTCTCCCACTGCAATGAAAGTTGGTTTTGGAAACAGTAGTAGTAAGAAAAAAAAATCAAAAAATAAAAAAAAAATTAAAACCAAAAAAAAATAAAAAAAAAAGAATAACAAGAATAGGAATAGGAATAACAAGACGATGAAGAAATAGTAGTAACAAATAATGAGAAGGAAAAGAATAACAGTAAAAATAGTAAGTTCAATAAGAATAATAAAAATAGGAGTAAGAATATAAAGGAGAAGAAGAAATCGTAGTAGTAGTAGTAAATGAAGAAGAAGAAGATGATGAACATGGAGAAATAATAGTGGTAAATTATAAGAAGAATATGAAGTATAAGAAAAGCAATAAGAAGAATAAGAAAAATAAGAATGACTAAAATGAAGAAAAAGAAATAGAAGTAGTGAAGAAAAGAAGACTAAGATGAAGAAGAAGATGAGATACTAGTAGTATTAAATGATAATATCAAATTAAAATCCACATCCACACATCTTCTAGAATCACAGAATGAAGGGAAATGCCTTAAAGACTATCTCGTACCAAGTGATTATCTTCTGCTCTCTCTCTCTCAGAGACCTCTTTCTTCTTTCTCTCTACCTTCCCTTTGTTATAGATAGGTCAAAATTCATAAGAAATCAAAATGCTATAAGTAGAATAAGTTATTAATGTGAAATCCAAAATGTGAAATATATCTTGTAAATTGTATATATGTTCAAATAAGTTATGTTCAGAGTACACCTTGGCAAGTCTCATGACATCTTGCCCAAGGAAGGTACTAATTAACATAAGAAGTGCAGGCAAGCTCAGAGGAGATGACCTCAGACCCATCAACCTCCTATGATTTCATCTTACCCAACAAGAATCTTTTCCATCTGAAAGGAGTAAGAGATAGGATCTGCTACTCCTTGGACACTGCTGAGGAGTGGACCTATTGCTCAAGACACTTCGTTTTAATCATATAAGGATCTCTCAGAAAGATCATCATCTGAACAGGACCCTTACCAGAAACGCTGAAATGAGTTACTGGAAACCATCAACCAGAGCACAAAGAGAATCCTTGGACAAATCAACATCTAAATGGACCACTGAGCACTGGGCCAGAGGATCATCAGAAGTGAAAAGAACAAAAGATTTCCTAGCCAGGAGCAAAAAAAACAGTATAAAAACTGGACTCAAACACCTCAAAGGTGTGCGCTGCCTCTCTGAACTGCTGGTGGTCAGAGCTGTGTATGTGTCACCCAGAGTCAAGGACCTAAGCTTGGCCCTGCTTTCCTTTATAGTGTCTGATTTTGATTGTCAATTTGATTAAAATAAATTTTATTTGTTTTATATTAATAATTTGGCTCGCGCAAATTATTAATTCGATGAAATTGACATTTCATTTATAACAATGATGAAGAAAAATTAAAAGAATTAAAAGAAAAAATTGATGACCGCTCCAGTATGGAGTTTACCTGATCTAGACCGGTTGTTTGAATTATTTGTAAATGCTGAGGAAGGGATGGCATATGGAGTGTTGGCACAGGATTGGTGTGGAGTAAGAAAACCCATTGCATGTATTTCTAATCTGTTGGACCCAGTAGTGAGGGGGTGGCCCACTTGCCTTCAGGCAAGAGCTGCCACTGTGACATTAGTGGAAGAAGGATACAAGCTGACTTTTGGGAACAAAATAAAGGTGTACACCCCACATGATTTGAAGATCATATTAACCAGGAGTGCAAGTAAATGGATTACAGATAGTCGATTACTGAAATATGAATTAATCCTGAATAACAGTGAAAAATCTAGAATTGGCCACTACCCGAATACAAAATCCTGCCCAATTTTTGTATGGTGAGCCTGAAGATGAGCTGGAGCATTGGTGTCTAGAGACTATAGAACTAGAGAGGAAAATCAGAGAAGATTTGGCAGAGCACCCCTTGCCCGAGGGAGGAATCGTATTTGTAGATGGCTCCTCCCGAGTTAGAGGAGGAACACGGGCGTCAGGGTGTGCAGTAATTGATGGCAAGAACATGGCTATCATAGAAAAAGGGAGACTCCCTGCAAATTGGTCGGTGCAATGTTGTGAGTTATATGTGCTATTAAGAGGGTTACAGTGGCTCAGTTATAAAAAGGGGGACTCGAAATACGCCTATGGGGTGATACATACATTTGGCAAGATCTGGACAGAACAGGGGTTTGTAAATTCAAAAGGAAAGACATTAGTCCATGAGGGCTTGATCAAGGCAGTGTTGGAAGCGTTGAAGGGTCCGGCAGAGATAGCAGTGGTTCATGTTAGAGGACATCAAAGAGGAGATGCAATAGAGGTTAAAGGAAACAATCTAGCAGATCAGGTAGCTAAGAAAGCAGCTCTAGAAGACAGTGAAAAGGTTCTTCTGGTGGTGAATCTGGGAGAAAAAGACAATGGAGAAGAAGTTCTAAGGTTTAGTGAAAAAGAACAACAGGAGTTACACAAACATGGTGTGGTCAGGAATGAAAAAGGAGAATGGAGGATGTCTGATGGGAAACAAGTCCCGAGTAAGACCTTGGCCAGAAAAGTGTTGGAGAATTTACATGCCTCATCAACCCATTGGGGTACACAAGCGCTTTGTGACCACTTCATGCGAACATATGTATGGACTGGGAGTTTTGGAAATGCCAGAGCAATAACTACAGATTGCATGATCTGCCAGCGAGTAAATCGAAAAGTAATGCGAAAGACACCCCCAGGGGGAAGAGAATTGGCAAGGACACCCTTCCCAAACATCCAGATTGACTTTACAGAATTACCACAAGTGCAGAAGTTCAAATATTTATTAGTTATCGTTGATCATTTAGCTCATTGGGTTGAGGCATATCCCACAATGAAAGCAACAGCAGAGGTAGTCAGCAAGACCCTACTGGAACAAGTGATACCCAGATGTGGAGTAACACACACCATCGATTCAGATAGGGGCCCCCACTTCACTGCTCAATTCTACATCAGATAATTGGGGCCCTAAACATAACCTGGAAATTGCATACCCCATGGAGGCCACAGAGTTCTGGCAGGGTGGAAAGGATGAACCAAACACTAAAGACAGCTCTCACCAAATTAACTGAAGAAACAAAGCTGAATTGGTTGAAATGTCTTCCTCTGGCTTTAATGAGGATTAGAACAAAACCCAGGGCAGACATAGGAGTTTCCCCATATGAGATGATGTTTGGTTTGCCTTTCCTGACTACCTCTGATAACCTGGGAACATATGAAGAAGGAGAACAGAGCATGAGAAAGTATGTGCAAACTATTGCAAACACTTTAAACGAGCTAAGGGAGAAGGGATATCTCCCCCAGACTGTAACCATTGATTTTAACATTCACAAGTTCACACCTGGGGACTGGGTTTTGATAAAGACAGGGAAGGAACAACCCCTGATTCCAAACTGGGAAGGCCCCTTCCAGATTTTGTTGGCCACAGAGACTGCAGTGAGAACAGCAGAGAAAGGGTGGACACGTCTCCAGAGTGAAGGCACCAGTACCCGCGCCGACTGAATGGACTGTAGTGGAAACATCAGATACCAAGCTGACCTCAAAGAAGGAGCCACCAAAGAAACCTCAGGAAGATTAAGTTGTTCAGACTGTTTGTCATGCTCCAAATGTATTGAATTTTAGGAAGTTAAGAGTTACAATTTATTAATGTCGCTATTTTTATCCATGAGGTATTTAAAGTTTTTAATTATAAGGATTAGTAATTATTTGAGGGGTACATATGAGGTATATTCAATTCCGGTATTTCTCATTACAGATCCAGGACTCCTGAAGGGTAGAGCATCCTCCCACACTTCTAGTAATTAGACCCCAAAAAGGAGAAAAGGAATAAAGGTTGATACAAGGAGGGAGCCCAGTTCCTGCAACAAGGAAGGGTAACAGTAGCTGGTGAGAGCAGCGCAGGGGGCAAGACCCGGTCAGGTTACACTCTGGCCACAAAAAGAGATGCTGATCCTCTGGAGGAGTGACAGAGGGGAGACATGGGTGGGAGAGTGCCCTGTGCTGGACCCCCGTCAATATTAGCCCTCCTGTTGATAAACATCCGGGGAGGAGGAGCCGAGACGTGCGATAGGTGCTACCACCCCTTGTATGCAGGGGACCCTCGGACGGCCGTCCTCAGGACACACACTAACCCGAGCCCCAGCTGTGTCAGTTTTTTGGAATTAAAAACTTGTACAGAGTACAGCAGAATCTATTGGCTTTTTGAAAATGTAGGAAGAGTTAAACAAAAATTGTGGGAGAATGCCCTATACGGGAAAGGTGGATCTGTTCTGAAAGAAAACCAGTGGAGCAAAGTAAGAAAAAGGGAAGGTACGAACTTGACCTGATTAGAGAGAAAGAAGTAAAGGGGGGTGATCAAAACTGGACCTAGGATTCAAATGGTGGGAAGAAAGAAATTGTTTTGAGATCTAGTTGAGAAAATAAGTCATGAATGGAATATAACTGATTGCTGGGTTTGTGGAGATACCCGGATGGCAGAGGTTTGGCCTCGGGAGGGGATTGCTTTGAGCCCACAGGAGATCCTAAAGATGATGGAGAAGGAATCACCAGGACCAGATGAGAGGGAAGAAGAAGAAGCATGGAGCTCGAAGTCAGGAGTCATGGGAGAAGAATGTCTGTGGAGGAGAGGCCCTAAATACATAGCGTATGTGGATAATCACAAGCATTGTGCAAAATTCCCTCAAGAAGTTCAGTGAAGAGAAAATCGAGAAAATCAGAGTGATGAGGGCCCAAAACCAAGAAGAGACCCCTGAGACCACAAAAGAACTGTATGAGAAATACCGGAAACTCCGAAAAGTTTACCAAGTTTATGAAGGAACTGTTTAAAGGACTGTTTGATTTAAAAATTAGTTGATGCAGGTTGAAGCCCAATCAAAGTTTTAGAGGGGGAGTTTGTTATAAATGAAATTGATGTTCTGGGGTGTTGTTAACTAATATTGGGGTTAATGAACTGTAATTTAATTAAGACGTTGGGGTCTTGCTAGTTTGTGCGATGGGAATGTTTTGCTGTAAGCACTTGGTGGGAGTGTAAATGGGGAACGTGCAAGGAGCTGGTGGAAAGAGGGAGAGCTGTCTAGAATGTTCTGCAAGGTGACATCCTGCATGTGAGATAAATGCCTTAAAACATAACTGGACAAGAGATGGACCAACCACTCGACGCCTCCAAGATGGACTTGACCACGAGCCAATTGGACCCCTAGATATGAGCCACTGGAGGGAGGAACTGGTTGGACCAATCGTGGACTGGCAAAGGATATAAAGACTGTGCCGGGGGCTCCCCCCCAAGTCCTCCTGAGGAGCCGGGATCCGAGGGACCACCCAGTGTGTTACACTGGTTCTTTTTGGGACTCCGGCTTGTCGTGTGGAGCCTGGGCTACTCCCAGGTTCCCGCTCTCAGCGGCTCTCTTTAATAAACAAGCTGACTTTTATCTTTTAATTAAAAAGTCTCCGCCTCATTAAGACACACTCATTACTTTGCTGAAACTCACAGGCTAAACATGACCTCCAATTATGTGACATATTTAAATCACTTTTCAAAAGTTATTGACGGGAGAGTAGGGGTGTCCTGAGGGTCTCTGCTGGTCATCTGGGGAACCTCCCATTCTTCAAGTCCTTCTCTGATGGTCAAGCGTGTTCTAAGACCAGTTTCTTCCCCTTGAATGCCTTACAACTACCTTCTTAGCAGGACCACTCTATTCTCGAGGCTAAGATATCTATTTGCACTGGTATAGGGGAATACAGGGCTCAGCACTGTCTGTAAAAGCTAAAGGAATTCATGATTTGTTACAGTTAAACACTTTCCCAACACCTTCTTTCCCTGGGAATTGAACACGAGCATTTCGTCAATGCACCCTGCAAGTACTTTTGCTGCATGAAGCCACATTGCATCTTTCTTTCAGAAATTAATAATGAAAACACAAATTGCCAACTGCAACCCTTCTGCTCCCTTCCAAGTAAATTCACTACTCAAGCACAAGCCTCAGGCACATCCCTGACTCCCTCTGTGAGACAGGAGGTAATATTTCGCTGCAGTCAAAAGGGATTAAGGTAAAAGAACGAAAATGGTTGGATCTATGTGTTGTTATTTATGGTTTGGATTCCTTCTAGTTAATTTGTTGGGTGTTGCTGTGAGCTGAGAGAGGGTCGGGCTTGAAGACCTGACTAAAAAGGAAGTAGGAGGAGAGGGGAGGGGACCCAAAAGTAGGCGGTCAGGAGAGAATGTAAATTCCTGAGTACCCAAGCATTGGAAAGCGGACAGGGACGGCCCCTGGCCGGGAAAGGGTCTGAAAAGCAGCCATTTTGTTAGAGGGGGTGTGTGTTCAGCTCTCAAGGAGGGAGGCACACAGCCGGCTCAGCTGAATCGTTACTAATAAGCAGTTTTCCTTTGCTTCGAGGACTTTGTCACCATTTAATTGTATCCAAAATTAGTTCATTTCTAACCCCTCCCTGCCAGCACTACTCAGAGCTGCAGGGTGCTGTGCTTGCTGCGCACCGGAGAGCACAAAGCAGGCGGGCCTGGTGCCCCGAATATTTCTGCAAAGCACTCTGCATTTCACACCTTTGCTCTGACTCAGTGCAGAACTCCAGGACTGCAGGCTCTTCCTGCCAGAGCTGTGTGAGGCCCTGGCTCCCGCAGATCTGCCCTGAGGAGCTGTGGCCGCCTCACGCTGGCCTCGGTTGCCCTGGCAGAAGTGCCGTGCCCGAAGGCCGCTGCCCTGTGCTGGAGCCTGCGGAGCAGCCCGGCTCCCTCCCGCTGTGCCCAGGGTGCTGCACACACTGCTGGCCTTTGGCAGGAGTGACAGGGCAGCCGGCAGAAGAGTAGCAATGCTCAGCCGGGCCACCAGCCCTCGGCTGCCTCTGGCCTTTCTCTCCCCCCGTGCCGCCTCCAGTCTGCGCTGTGCCCCGCACGGCCCCGCTTCCCTCGGCAGCAGCCGGCTGCCGCTGTGCTTCTGAGACGGGAGGGTTCGCCCGCTCCCAGCAGGAGGCACCCAGTGCCAGGCTGCTGCCTCTTGCAGCTACCAGGGCCTCCTGCCAGCCTGCCTCTGCCGAGCCTCAGGCTGCTCTGGGCTCTGCCACGGCTCTGCTGGGGCTCCGGCCCGCCCAAGGCCAGGCCGCTCTCACCTCACCGTCACTGACAGCTCTGCAGCAGACGAGCCCTTTCAGAGCACCCTCACTGATCTTTCTGCTTTCTCAGCTGAGCAGGACTCTCCCAGAGCCAAAGAGATTGCACTTAGGGATACAAATCCAAGTGGCACGAACCCGAATGCTCTCCAGTCACAGCTGAACGCCTGCAGCTGCACAGCATGTTTGGCTGCCCCATTCCTCCTCTGCTTTTGCCTGCAAATGCCATTGCCCTTTCTGCCTCAACTAGAAGCACAATGGCGGGGCAAAAACCAGCCAGTGTGCCGTATTCCAAAGGCATTGTGGTCTGCAGAGGATCAACGAAGGAGAGCCTGCCCCGCTTACAAACCCTACCAAAGAAGCCACAGGTGTCACTTGTCACCTTTAAGAAACACCTGACAATTCAGAAGGAAACCTTGAGCTTAATCACAAGGTGGGAAATATGAAATCTTACTGATGAGCTGAGGTTTCAGAAACTTTATTTACTTGTCATCCTACGCTAAAATCCTACTCTACAATTCTACTCTTCAACCCTACTCTACAATCCTACACTAAGCTGGTTGTGGAGCGAAGAGTCCTGATGCCTGATGTGATTGCCAAAATCTTCTCTTTCCACTCCTTCACTGAAACAATGAGCGACCCCAGGCTGGATGCAGGCTTGGCTGATGTTACAAATGGATGCTGCCCAAATGAAAAAAAAAAAACAATGAAGTTTATGAACCATGACTTTCCAAGATCAATGTTTCAAAGGCAGGGGTAATATTTTTAAACAAAAAGGGGATTTACTCAGAGTAGGTCTAAGGAGCGTGTTGCAACTGTGGCACAGGGTGCTCCGAGAGCTGGTAGGTGCCCCATCCCTGGAAACATTCCAGGTCAGGTGGGAGGGGGCTCTGAGCAACCTGATCTCTTTAAAGTTGTCCCTGCTCATTGCAGGGTGCTTGGAGCAGATGACCTTTACAGCTCACTGCCAGACCAGCCCAGGATTCCTCACCATTTTCATTTGAAAAACACCAAGAGTGGAGGTCAGGAGGACTCATCTGACTTCCCCTTGGACTTCAGGGGAGGAGGAGCCCATCGTCAGACACTGTTTCACCTGCAGCCCCTTTGCATTTTACCTGCAGGAGCTCCCTGGCAGACCAGCGCCGCTCCTCGTTTGTGCGCAGGCAGCAGCTCAGGAAGTGGCGCAGCAAAGCCGAGAATAGCTCGGGCCGCTGCAGCTGTGGCCTCCCTCTGCTGGCTAACAGGAGTTCAGCCTGGAGAAAAAGGAAACACGAGGCTCCACCTGCTTCTTTCACATCTGTAAACGCTCTCCCAGAGCCCACTGTTCAAGCTCCACTCTGCAGTGGCCATTTCTGCCCTGGCAGAGAGGCAGAGATGACTTTCCTATAGCAGAAAAAACCCCCAAACCCTGATGCAGCCACAGCTTTTCCAACATTCAGCAGCTCTTGCCTTGGCAGCTGATTTCATTGGCTGACCTAGTTAGGGGGAGCTACATCAGCAAAAGCACGTTTTGCTTCTCTGAAGATTCACACCAGCTTGACAGGCAGTTTGGGAGAGGGACTTTGCTACACTAACTCCCTATCCTATGTCTAAAGATGATTACATGAAAAGGATCTCTGCAGTGCTTGTTGGTCTCCTAAGCACAGCTTCCATTAAACAAAACTCATCAAGCTTTTTGTCCTGTTTTTGAAAACAATGGTAATTGTAAGAAATGAAAGGAAATCCATCAGATTTTCCTCAGGTAAGGAAACAAACATCTGGAATCTCATCTTGAACACAGACATGTTAAGATGCATACAGAAATGTATTGGGATGAAAATGCCTGTTTTGGGCACACAGGAGGCACCTGCAGCTCTGTCTCTCAGCAGTCTGCAAGTTCCAGCTTCTCTGATGTGGCAAAAGAAAAAAATTTGTGGTCAAATCAGAAGAAGTGCCATCCCTATGGTAACCCTCTGCTCCTCTGGATACTCAAGTCAATGCATTGATGATGTACCCATCCCAGAAAGTGCCAGGTAAAAAATGGGAGGTTTTGGCAGGCTCTCCATGTCACCAGGCTCCAGCTTGGTCTCGTGGAGAACGTGGCTCGGGCTGTGACAGAAATATTGTCACTAAGTGTTTCAGCAACACTGCCCAAGAAGCAGAAGAGACTATGTGGCCTTTTCACCGTCACGCCCAGGTTGCAGGCAAGTTTCCCAGTGAGAAGAACGGGGCTGCATTCATCTCTCAAAACCGTTTTCTTAGAAACTTTGTTGGGTTTGCGTTTCTTTGTTTCAATTTCTGGAAATGTAACACCACCTCTGAGAAGCGTGTTTTGTGTTCTTAGGGCCATCTACAGGGACAGGTGAGCTGGAACAACTCAAAACCCAAAGGAAAGTGTTGCCTGAGAATGGAGAGTGTTTGCTTGTGGTAAGGCCTGAGTTCCCCCAGTGATGCAACCAAAACTACAGCAGATGCTGACGTGCTGCAGGGCCACTTTTAGAAGGGGACCTTGGTGGAAGTAGTGCCAGCAGATGGAAATGGGGTTTTGTCCAGTGGCAGACAGAAATGGAAAAGACAGAGGGATCAGTGAGTATTTGCTCCTTACCATGCCAGAACTTCTGTTCCAGTGAGAAACTTCTCGTTCCGCCATTTCAATTCCCACAATCCCAAGAGACCAAATGTCCACTTTGGGGCCATAGGGTTGACCTGTCACAACTTCAGGCGCCATCCACCAAGTAGTCCCTGCCACTGAGATCTGTTGATTCTGCTCAGGGCTGAGCTGAGCAGAGAGGCCAAAATCAGCTGTGGAGAAAACAAAACGCTATGCAATTAGGAAACCAAGCAAAGAACTCTCCACTCTGAGAATGTGGTGTTGAATCTGCTGGAGAACTGTCCACGCTCAGTTTCCCTGGGGCTTTAGTCAAGGCAATATGGAACTGGCCACCAGGATTTTTAATGCTGCCCCCAGCAGTGGATTTTATTCCCCAGAGTCTTTAGAATGTAGCTCCAGCCCTCTATAAGGGTCACACACAAACCAGTGCCACTCTGGACTGCTTTTTCCTCGCCAGACCTCTGTGCACATTGCAAATGTGCCTTCAGCTCACTGCAGGGGTCCCTGCACTGCCACCAGCACCACTTTGGGAGAACTGGCAGTCACTCAAAAGCAGCCCCAAACCCCACATCCCCAGAACGCCTTCCCTGCCAAGAATATACTGACCCAGCTTGACAGAGCCGTCCGTTCTGAGAAGGATGTTGCAGCTCTTCACATCTCGATGGATGACATGGTTTGAGTGAAGAAAATCCAGTCCTTGCAGGCACTGAGAGAGAAA
>JACBWW010000870.1:0-19807 GCA_020086605.1 Lanius collurio | reverse complement strand
ATTTCTAAAGCCAAAGGGTCAAAAAAAGCCAAAGCAACACTGAGTGCATGAACAGAAGTTTGCTGGGAGTTCAGGGATTTATGGCTGGATTTCAACCTTCCTTGGCTGTTGGTTCCAATGCCATGCAAGACCTGTAGAGTCTCTGAGTTCACAGAAACAGAACTCACTGGTCCTCAGTGATTGAAACAGATCCACACAAATAGAAAAACACTGTGGGGTCCCCTCAGCTCTCAGAGGCCTCATGTGGAGGGAGGAAGGAGCTGAGGAGCTTTTGAAATAATCTGCTCCAGTGGCAGAAAGGTGGTGGCACCTGGCATGAGCCTTCTGCTGGAGGGGCTCCTTCAAGTTCAGAGTCGCTGCTGCTCTCTCCTCTCAGTGCTTGGCTGACCCCGATCAAAGTTGGCTGCTTTGGAGTTCACAGTCACTTTATAGCCCTGGGGCCAGCACAGGCAGGACCTGGAGCTGCAGGAGGGAGTCCAGAGGAGGCAAAAGGGGGATCAGAGGGATGGAGCAGCTCTGCTGGGAGGAAAGGCTGGGAGAGCTGGGAGTGCTCAGCCTGGAGAGGAGAAGCTCTGGGGTGACCTCACTGTGGCCTTGCAGGGCCTGAAGGGGCTGCAGGAAACATGGAGAGAGACTGGGGACAAGGGCTGGAGGGCCAGGACCCAGGGAATGGCTTCCCAGTGCCAGAGGGCAGGGCTGGATNTGGATCCCTGGCAGTGCCCAAGGCCAGGCTGGACATTGGGGCTGGGAGCAGCCTGGGACAGTGGGAGGTGTCCCTGCCATGGAGCTAAGTCATCTTTGAGGTGCTTTCCAATCCAAACCCTGCTGGGATTCTTTAATTAGTGTGAAGTTAATTATTTGTATTCATTCTGCCCCGAGGAAGCCTTAGGCACACTCAGCTCTGACAAACTGCAGTGCCTGGGGAGAGTTTATTCACTTTGTGGGGCTCTGCTGGGTGCTTTTTTTGCAAATGGGAGAATGATCCCTGGATTCTGTGCAGGAATTCCAGTCCTGGCTCCCTGGAGCATGAGGAAGCTGGGGGTTCCCTGCCTGGGTGGTTCCCTGATGAAAACAACAAAAGTCTGGAACCAAAAGTGTTGTGTTACTAAATACAGACTGTCAGGGGACTTTTACATCTTAAATAACATAGAGGAAAATTAAGATTTCTTAATACCCCCTCTAGGTATTTAAATTTCTCTTCCAGTTTTGCTTGGGAATTAACCACCAGAGGTTAATTTTTCATTAATTTGGATTCAGTTAGATTTTCAGAGCTATGAAACCCCACCACCAAAAACTACAGAACGATGCTACCGAGAGGTCTAAAACTTCCATCTTCCAACATTCACAGAATCATGGAAAATTCCATTTTTTTCTCCCATTTCTTTGCCAAAATCCAAATTTTAGCAGAGGCAAGACTTAGAATTTTTAAGTCAGAACTTGTGTGAAAATCCTGGATGTCTCTAAGTCACAAAAACCAGTCTTAAATGCTATTTTAATTTGTGCAGGTAGATAAGATTGCTACTCATGCTGTACTTCAGCTCTGCCTGGTACAGGCCCAAATCTTAAATTTTTCACTGTTTGAGAGAAAAATAAATTTCATTTCAGCCTGAGGTGAGCATTATTTAAAATAGGCAGGGCACTTTTCTAGCAGGCACTTGGGGGCTATTCATTTTAAAATACTGTTTATTTTCAAATCTGCTCAGAAGGTTGTGATATTAAAAATATTTGAGGGGGGAGGTTAATGAGGGACTGGGAGGTGACAGGTGAAGTCCAGAAAGTGATGACACCTCCTACTTTTGGAGTAGAAATTCAATGTAACCCAAACACTGGGGTTTTTAACTGGGTTCAGCATGGTGAAGAGATTAAATTCAGACACCCAAGAGATGCAATTCATTCACATACTGATATTTCTGTGAGGTTTTGTGTCTCTGGGTGGATAGGGCACAATATTAACTGATAGTTTTGACTTCTAAGAGGTTTTTTTAAGGAGATGTAAGTTTATTTTTGAGCTTACCAAGTAGCTACGCAGCTTCAAATTAAAACAAGCAGCAACTTGTTTTAATTTTTCTTCCTTCTCCCTTAAAGAAGATGCAGAAGTAAATGTCTTGCCCAGTAGTGGATATGCTCCTTCTGTTGGGTTGTAGCTCGCTAGAAGTGATTTAATGGCTCTGCTTCATGTCCTAAGTTCTTTTTTTCTCTCTCTCATAAGTACCTATGTCCATGCATGTTTCCTCACATGTGATTATCTTCTTTTCTTTCAAGTCTTTTTCTTCTCTACCATTTCCAACAAAGCAGGGGAAAAAAGTCAGTCTTAGAAGAAGGAGACCGACAGAGAGTTATAAGCAGCTTTGCTTCCCGTGCTATAGAGGCTCACAAGCAATCCAATATCAATGGATCCCTGAACAATAACCTCCCCAAATCCTCCAGTAACATCACTTTTTTGTCCGATGAGAACCCGCTAAGGACCCGAAACCCGTTGTACATGGAAGGTCCCCCTCAGAGCCCCGCTGCCACAGGGTTCCTGTGGAAAAGGAACGATGCTTTAGATACTCTTTCTCCTTCGAGACTGGTCTGGAGAGAGGCCTCTTTGGGGGGCAGCTACAGGGCGTGGACAGTGCCCACTCACCTGGCCAGGAGGCACACGCAGGGGGCCCAGGGTAGGCCGGTTATCATGGACCCCATCCAGTGGCAGCAGCAGAGACTCCCGGCCAAGGAGGAAGGAGCTGACAATGCGGATGGCAGTGCCGATGGCAGCAGCCCCCTCTGCCCAAAGAGGAGTAGCCCCAAGCTGACTGTGAGGGAGAAGGCGAGGCAGTTCGAGGCGCTGCAGGAGATGAAGCAAGTGAGATCTCCCGAGGTGAAATCCGCGCGGTCGCCCACACACAGCGCCGGTGGCCAGGAGGGAGACAACGTGCCAGAGCAGTCTCCCAAAAGCGTGGTGGCTTCTCCCCGCCTTCGCTCCTCCCCTGTGTCCTCTCCAACACCTTGTGCTGAAGGAGCTGAGGCAGAGGCTGCCGTGGTCCCTGCTGTGATCGTCACTCACCATGGCGACCCCGAAGAACATTCTCCTCCACCAACTCGCAAACCAACTCCTCCATCTTCTAGGATAAAGAAACCACTTTGCCAAAGTTTTCTAGCTCCTCAGACCAAAGAAGTTGTAGAAAGCATTCCAGACCCACCTAAAATTCCCCCACCCCCACCTCCACAGCTGCCGCCTCCCCTGCCACCACCACCTCCGTCCCCTCCTCTGTTGCCACCGCATCCTCCACCTCCACCTCCGGTTTCTCTTCCTCCTCCTCCTCCTCCTTCTTCCTCTCCATCTCCTCTTAGCACGCAGCTCCTGTCCCCTGCCAAGCATTCCAGATCCCCTGCCAAACAGCCAGCTGTCCCTGCCCCGGCCACAGTGCCAGAGCCTCCTCCCCGCAGGGAGCTCAAAGGAATTCTTAAAAACATTCAGAATTTGGCTGCCATCGAGAAGTCAGTGGCCAACATGTACAGCCAAATAGACAAGAACCACCTGCTGCCCAAGCACGTCCCCAAGCTCAAAGCAGCCCCGAGCCCGGAGCTCCCGACTCCAGAAGCCGCAGCCGAGCACAACCAGCAGAACGGGAACTTGAGCTGTGTTGTGGAGGAGCTGGAGAAACGCTTCCCCTCACAGTCAACAGCTCTGTAATGCTCAGGGCTGGCTGTTCCCTGGGGTTTTGAGTGGGAGGACTCTAATGCAGCACACGGGATCTGCCTCAGACTCTCCAGAAATCCTGACTTTTCCCCCTTTTTCTGCTGTACACCACAACTTCCTCACTCCCGATCCTAAATGAAGAGATGTTGTCTTTGCCATTTGCTTGGAAATTTTTGATGTAAAATATAACTCTCCAAAGTTGTTTTCTCAGAGCTACATCTTGCTGGTTCTTAGTCTGTTTACTGGAAATTCTTGGGGAAAACTGTCCATTTTCACCCAAAGCTGGGGCAGAGATGGCAGTGGGCTCGATACTTCTTTAAGCAGCCTTCACTATAGGTAACATCAGTAAGATTTTCCTGTAGCTATCACTGGAATCTCTTGCTTTACCCATAAAATGCCCCACCTGGAAGGAATCTTCTGCCACATATTGGGTGTCAAAGCAAGGAAGGCCTGGGAGCAGCAGGCTCAGCTTTGGTGAGCTGGGTTATTGGGTGGCCTTGAGGACCCTGGGATGGTGGCCCTGCCCATGGGATGAGCTTTAAGGTCCCTTCCAAGCCAGGCATTCCATAATTCCATCCTGCATCTCCCTATTCTGGGGGCTCTGCTCTGCTGACGTTTTCTGGCAGCTCAGTTCCTATGTCCAGTGAGAAGAAGTGTTTGCTCTTGGTTTCCCAGCAGACATGGCTGTGTCCCCACTCCTGTCCTTCATCTTCTGCCTTCCATTGCATTTTTTTTTATATTGTAACTGCATGTGAAAAGTTTTTATTTTGTAAATTCCTTTCATGTACAAAGCGTTTGTTGTTTGTTTTTTATGATTTTGCATGTGCATGTTGTTGCTGTCTCTCTTTTGATTTCCATGCTGGTCTGTCATGAGCTGAAACATCTCAGTTAAATTGTAATAAAGTCACTCTGATTAGTGTCACCAGGTGAAGGTTTTCCAAGTGCTTGTAAAAATCCATGTAATGTGGATTTACTTAGCAACTTTTTTTGCTCACAGGCATCTAAATCAGATCTTTATATTAAATATGTCAATTATAAATGTTTATGTAAAGTAACTTAGCTTGTCCTTTGGAAAAAATGATAAGTAAAGACAGTTTGGGCACTTAAATGTTTGGTTCAACTTGGAAATTTCCTTTCAGTCCTTTGCCAAAATCTAAAATGTTTTAGATGACAGCTTTGAAAAAACATATTGGGAAAGGCAGATATTCCCTAATGAAGCAAAACTAAAATGCCAGTTCAGTATCAACGTTGTAATTTTGTGCAAAAAGGTAATGAATTCTTTATCAGCCTTTATTTATCAGACTCAGCATTTCCATGGTGCTTGGCTTTTTCTCTTTTCTCCTGTTTTTTTTTTTTGAAGGCTGCAGTTAGGACTTGTGTGGCTGCTTCAGTCAGAAGCTGCTCAAGGCAGTTCCTCAGTCTTTGTCCCAGTGCCAAACTCCATGAACTCCATCCCACAAGTTCTGCTGACCCATTAGAATTTTCCTTTACTTAAAACCCTCGTTGGGATAGGCTGGAGGATCCAGGTGGGTGTAGGAGCAGCTAAATATGTGAGGGGAGGGATTATCCATCCTATTTTTGCTATAACAGAATCTGTGCCATTTATGGGATGTGCACATTTTTGATGCTCAGTTCTCCAAGGGTGGCAGGAGTGCAGTGTTTTGAGCAGTTTCCCCAAGCTCAGCACTTGTTAGGTAGAGAATTGTTAGGATTGAAGAGCCAGAGTGGGAATATGCCCTAAATGTTCCCCTCTGTGTCCCAGCCATGCTCCTGGCGAGGGGACAGTGGGAAGAGGGCAGAGATGGGCATGAAAAATTAGTGGGCTGACCATGCTCAGAGTGGATCAACCCCAAAGACAGAAATTAAAATGGAAGTACCCAAGTCCCACATTACAAAGAGCTGCTGTTGTGCAGATCTTTACAGTGAAATAGGACACAAATAGGACGTGATTTTGTGATCTGCAAGGTCACACAGCAGAAGTGGAGGTGTTGAGTCATTCACAGCATCAGCTCCAGTGGTTCTGTTTGGCTACAATTATTTGGGGTGTTCCTTAAGAAAGAGTGACAATCACCCAGAAGCTCCACTGAAAATATTTAATTTCATTCAGAAGAGTCTGGGAGGGGGTCATGAAATCAGCTCTTTACTGATGAGAAACATTTACTTTCTCATTCTGGAAATTTGATGAAGTTGAAAACTTTACAAAACTGGTTTCATTTTGTCTGGATAAAATGCAATCTTTGTTCTCCTGCTGGCTTTTTTAATAGTCTTTGTTAACAAAATGAATTTTATTAGACTGGGAAAGAGGAAAGAGGCTGTACCAGGGCAGTTCTGTCCCACTGAGATGTCTGAGTGCTGCAGGGGGAAGTGTTTTAAACCAAAAGAGGAGGAGTTTAGATGGGATTTTGGGCAGGAATTGTTCCCTGGCAGGGTGGGCAGGCCCTGGCACAGGGTGCCCAGAGCAGCTGTGGCTGCCCCTGGATCCCTGGCAGTGCCCAAGGCCAGGCTGGACATTGGGGCTGGGAGCAGCCTGGCACAGTGGGAGGTGGGGGGAGGTGGAAGAGGAGGAGCTTTAAGGTCCTTTCCAACCCAAACCATTCCATGATCCCCCAGTACTGCAGTTGTGCAGCACTGCAGAGGAGTAGATCCAATATAGGAGTTGGTGGCAAGTTGAGCACCTGCAGTAATTTATATTTAGATATAATTTACCCCTCTCACATGGTCTGATTTGGTCAGCTGGGGTGTGATGTGACCCTCAGTATATCTCTCATCCTTTCTTTGTCAGCTTGATGAAGTCCTGAGCAGGAGCAGAGATGGCATCAGTGGAGAGTTCCTTCATGCAAAGCTGGAATTCAATCCCAGTGTTATCGTTACTCATCCTCCTTCCCAAATTGCTCTCTGCTCCAGCTCTGAACTGCAGGAAATCTCCATTTTAGGAGCTGGGGCAAACTGCTCCCTCTGAGGAGTGTGTGTAGTATTTGGGATTTTTGATGGTTTTGCTTTAAATATGAAAACAGATCTAAGTGGTGGAAGAGCAAACACCTGCTGGGGTGTCAGGAATTGGGAAAATGCTGCTTTAGGCAAATCCCAGTCCCTGTAACCTTTTTCAGCAGGGAAAGGTCGGCACTCCTCATCCATGTGAGTTCATTCTGCCTCTGTCTCTTCCCTTAAGCACCAGCTCTGTGTTCTGCCTGTCCTGTTCCCCACATCCTCACAGGCTCCGTGGCCTCACTTCCCATTCCCCAGGGAAGATTTCCCTCTGTCTGACTGCAGAGAAGTCTGCCTGAGAACATTTCCCAGAACAATCCCTCCAGTTCCTTCCTGGAAACAAATGCTGTTGTTCTGACCTTTGTGTGGCACAATAGATCCTTGTGCTCTGCTGAGTGGATGGGTATTTTATGTCTTTTGGGCACTTCTTTTTTTCCTTCTAATGATGGCCACACAAAACTATTTGAGAAATATCAGCAAAACTCAGCATGGTGCAGTTTTTATGAAAGTTGAATTCCCAATTTAATTAGAATTACTCATATTATGCTTTTAATCTGCAATATAGTGCAATTAAGAGTAATAGGCTTCCTTCTCCTCAGACCTCCTCTATCTGAAGATTGTTGTAGGCAATGGAAACTAAATCCAGCATTCCTCGAGTGGGCTTTGAAAAGTCAGATCATCTTTGGGTGATAAATCTTCATTTCAGCTGGCCATGAGGTTTATATTATATGGGCAGCAGTATTAATTCAATGCTGATAATCAATTCCATGTGCTGAATATTAATAGGAAGATTTAGACATGAGGATATTAAAGAATTAAAAGGATTTCTCTGGTCTTTATTATTTATTTAGTGTAATTAAAGACTTCCCCATGACTGCTGGCTGTGTCCTAGGTTAAGCCCAACATAATTTTGAGCATTTACCCTTTCCTTCTTAAAAACCATAATACAAATAATCCAGACTTATCCTTAAGAAAAATTCCAAGGCCTAAATTATTCTCTAGTTTTGCTGAAGTCATTTCAATTTTTGGGCACAAAATGTGAAAATAGAAAACTTGATAGACATAACTACATTGGCCATGCCTGGGAATGGCTCCAAGAAAATGAATTAAACCAACAATAAATTCCCAATAAGATCAGAAGCGTAAAGCCCGAGGCAAAATAACCACAGATGGCAAAAAAAAAAAAAAAAAAAAAAAGGGGATTTAACTCCCCCCCCTACTGAGTAAATGTTAGGAAAGGTGTAATTTGAATAATCATATTGGTACAAGAAATTATGAATACAAGCTCCAGGGCAGCTCCTGATGGATACAGCAAGTCCAGCAGTAGAAGAGAAGTTGTTTCAGTGCTGGTGTGAGGGAGCAGGGTTCCCTCTCAGTCCCCCTTTCCATGTGCTGAGCCCCTGTGGATGCACTGGCGCTCTGGCTCTTGGGGATTTCTCCTCATCATTCCCAGTCTAAAGCAAGACAAGATCCCTGAGCTTCTCCAGCCTTTCCCATGCAGTGATCCCTGTGTCCAGAGCAAACACACAGAAAAACATATTTGGTGTTAGAGATAGGTATTTCTTTCCATGCTGATTATATTTCTAATTGCATTCTCTTTCACCCCTCTCCAGCAAGAATGGCAATGTGCATCTTTGTGCAGGCTCACAGCATTCTCCTAATTTATTTCTTTTCTTTTTCTGGCTTCTAGGCGAGGATATGCACAGCAGGAGGTAAGGCTGGTGCCCGGTTACCTTTAAAATGGTAATTACACCAATGTGCTTTGCCCTGCAGCCCAGGAGTGTGGGCAGCAGGGGAGGGGGGGATTCTCCCCTTCTGCTCTGCTCAGGTGAGACCCCACCTGGAATTCTGTGCACAGTTCTGGTGCCTCCACCATAAGAAGGACGTGGAACTGTTGGAGCAGGTCCAGAGGAGGCCGTGGAGTTGCTGAGGGGGCTGGAGCAGCTCCCCTCTGGAGCCAGGCTGGGAGAGCTGGGGCTGGAGAGGAGAGGTTGTGTGGAGAGCTCACAGCTCCTTCCAGGGTCTGAAGGGATCCAGGGGAGCTGGAGAGGGACCCTGCAGCAGGAACTGGAGGGCCAGGACCCAGGGAATGGGTTCCCAGTGCCAGAGGGCAGGGCTGGATGGGATATTGGGCAGGAATTGTTCCCTGGGAGGGTGGGCAGGCCCTGGCACAGGGTGCCCAGAGCAGCTGTGGCTGCCCCTGGATCCCTGGCAGTGCCCAAGGCCAGGCTGGACATTGGGGCTGGGAGCAGCCTGGGACAGTGGGAGGTGTCCCTGCCATGGCAGGGGGTGGGGTGAGCTGAGTTAAGGTCCCTTCCATGCCAGACCACTCTGGGGTTGTGTGTTGTGGAACTCCTGGGCACTGGGTGCTTTAGAGACCAGAAATGGAAAGTGATTCAAGAAGTTTATGAGGCCCAGATGCCCTGGGGGCTCAGATCCTGTGGCACGAGGGTGACCTCCAGCTCAGAGATTGCTCCCTAACCCTTCCATGCCTGCTGGGTTTCCCAGTGTCACACCCCCCCAGTGTCACCTGCCACGCAGGGATGGGCCCCACAGACCTTCCCTGCAGCTCTAGGGGGTCTGCTGCTCCTGCAGCATTCATTTTCTCCAGCACTGAAAGTCAGGGAGAAGAGTTTCCTTCAGAACAATCTCATTTAATAATTGTAAAGTTCTCCAAAATACATTTCTATCATAAAGGCTGGTATTTGCTGACTTTTCTCCTCCCTTTGCACAGCTGGATTGTGTCTCTTAATTCAGACAGAGAATTTAGTTCTCTTGGCCTCTGGTAGAAGTTCTTGAGTTAAATATTTCAGAAAATCATCATAAAAACTGGGAATTTGATTTTATATTTAGGCAAAAGAAATGGTGGGCTGTAAAGGGATTTTACTGCAGCAGGTGCTCAGTGTTCTCACAGGGTATGGAAGTATCCAGCTGCCTGCCATAAAAAAACTCTAAAGGACCTGTGGTTTCAGCATTTATGACTAATCTTAGACACCAATCACCTGCACTTTAATTGTTGCTGCCTAATTAACCTCTTTCTCATTTTCTTTTGTAGCAACAGCAGTTGCTGAGACCTTCTCTTCTCAGACCAGAGGTACCACTATTTTTCATTTCTTAATTATTCTATAAGTTTTGAATTGGCTTTTACATCATTTTCTAATGAAAACATTACTGTCTCGGGTAATTTTTCCCCTTAGCTTTTACATAAAAAGTAAAGTTCTGGCATTGTAAGCCCAATTATGTTATTTTAATTAAATACCTTAAATTTACTGCATCTTAGTACTTCCAAGGTGAGGTTGAACAGGGCTTGGAGCAACCTGGGATAGAGAAAGGTGGGACTGGATGGGCTTTAAAGTCTGTCCCAAACCACTCTGGAATCTGTGATTCTCCCCATGAGCATCTTTCAGAGGCTCACATGGGCTTCATCCCACAGTTCCAGACTTCCAGACAGAATTATTTAATTGCTCTCCAACTGCCATCTGATTTTTTCCAGGTGTCAGTCAGCTGCTGATGGGTTATTGCAGCTGGAGCTGAGCTGAACACTTGGTGCTGGAAGCTTTAGCATCTTGCTGTGCAGTCCAATTGCAAACCTTTCTATTTCCAATCTTCTAGCCCCAAAATTGTTTCCAGAATAAGCAATAAGAGCCAATGTGAGATGTTGCTATTTTTGTGCTACAGGATGGGGATCATTTTTGCAGTCAGAAGAAGTAATTACACCATAAGGAATAATAATATCTGTAATTACATTTGGGCCTTTTTCACACTGTTTGCATTCAATCAGTGTTTCTCTTTTCCAGGAGTTAAGTATGGAGTCTGGAATTGATCCAGGGCAGGAATACTATGGCCAGGATTACTACAGTTATGAGCATGGGTATAGTTCCATTTTTCCTCTTTATTTCTGAAAGTGCTGCTTTTCCAGGCTGGTGATGTTTATTATTCCAGCAGTTAATCGTGGGACTTCCCTCCACCTCAGGATTACTTTAATCTTTGTGTCCACAAAGGCATGAACAGACAACAGAACTGTTTTCAGAGGTTAAGGGGGTATTTGATAACTCCCTGCTCCTTTAGTAATGTCATTTTCCCCTTGCAGAGTGCACAGCCCATCTCTCAGGCTGGCTTTACATCCTTTGTGTGTGTATTTCTGCTGTCTGGGAGATTAATTTCCATCACCTCCTCCCCTCCTGAGTTTAGGTATTAATCCTTTCTTTTCCCAGTTCCCACCCAGCCACTGGACTTTTAAATTTCCCTCAAAAAATGCCATCCTGCCTTGGGGACTGTTAAATTTCCCTCAAAAAACCCCATCCNAATTTCCCTCCAAAAAACCCCATCCTGCATTATGGCCTTCTGAATTTCTCTCAAAAAAACCCATCCTGCATTATGGACTGTTAAATTTCCCTCAAAAACCCCATCCTGCCTTGGGGACGATTAAATTTCCCTCAAAAAACCCCATCCTGCCTTATGGCCTTTTGAATNGAATTTCCCTCAAAAACCCCATCCTGACTTGTGGACTGTTAAATTTCCCTCAAAAAACCCCATTCTGCCTCGTGGCCTTTTGAATTTCCCTCAAAAACCCCATCCTGCCTTGGGGACTGTTAAATTTCCCTCAAAAAAACCCATCCTGCCTCATGGACTGTTAAATTTCCCTCAAAAAAACCCCATCCTGCCTTATGGCCTTTTGAATTTCCCTCAAAAAACCCCATCCTGCCTTATGGCCTTTTGAATTTCCCTCAAAAACCCCATCCTGCCTTGTGGACTGTTAAATTTCCCTCAAAAAACCCCATCCTGCCTCGTGGCCTTCTGAATTTCTCTCAAAAAACCCCATCCTGCATTATGGACTGTTAAATTTCCCTCAAAAACCCCATCCTGCCTTGGGGACTGTTACATTTCCCTCAAAAAAACCCATCCTGCCTTGTGGACTGTTAAATTTCCCTCAAAAAACTCCATCCTGCCTCGNCTCAAAAAACCCCATCCTGCCTTGTGGACTGTTAAATTTCCCTCAAAAACCCCATCCTGCCTTATGGCCTTTTAAATTTTCCTCAAAAACCCCCATCCTGCCTCGTGGCCTTTTGAATTTCTCCCAAAAACCCCCATCCTGCCTCGTGGCCTTCTGAATTTCCCTCAAAAACCCCATCCTGCTTTGGGGACTGTTAAATTTCCCTCAAAAAAAACCCATCCTGCCTTGGGGACTGTTAAATTTCCTTCAAAAAACCCCATCCTGCCTCATGGCCTTTTGAATTTCCCTCAAAAACCCCATCCTGCTTTGGGGATGATTAAATTTCCCTCAGAAAAACCCCTCCTGCATTATGGCCTTCTGAATTTCTCTCAAAAAACCCCATCCTGCATTATGGACTGTTAAATTTCCCTCAAAAAACCCCATCCTGCCTCGTGGCCTTCTGAATTTCCCTCAAAAACCCCATCCTGCTTTGGGGACTGTTAAATTTCCCTCAAAAAACCCCATTCTGCCTCGTGGCCTTTTGAATTTCTCCCCAAACCCCCATCCTGCCTTGTTCTGGTAAACCCCATCACACTGCAGGCTCTTCAGGAATCACCCCTGGCATTCTCCAGAACTGATCCCAGGGAAGCTGCTCTTTCATTCCATGATTACTAAGAAAGATCCCCCCAAAAAATCAGGTGGATTGAGGGAAGGTTGATACACTCAGTGGATTCTTCACCGATCCAACAGACCTCAAAATTCAGGTTGCCCTGAAGGACTTGTGGCTATCGGAACAGAAGGAGGTTTGGGATTTGGTTGCCACTAAGGAAAAAAGGGAGAGGGAGGCACAAGGGAAGCCATTGCCACCCCTTTGTGCACTGAGAGGGGGGTGGGGGCACGCTGGGCACACCCTGAGGAGCTGTGGTGTCCTGGCAGGTACGAGCTGCCGCAGTACGGGAGCCGCCGGCGCCTGCTGTCCCCGGCGGGCATGTACGACGAGTACGGCGAGGTCGTGGTGGAGAGTGATGGTGGCTACTACTACAGTCCCCACGGGCCAGCAGCAGAGGAGGTAAGGAAGGGACTCTGGGGGGCTCCTGCTGTCCCTGCAACAGCTTGAAGGGCCGTCAAACCTTGTCAGGTGTATGGTGGAATTGATTATAATTAGGTTTTTTATAGATCAGGGTTAAGCGCTGTTGGCCCTTCTGAGGGCCCCTAAAGTTTGTCAGCATAAAATTGCTTTTCGTTTTCTAGGCACAAAAAGGAATTGCTGAGTTTCTGTTGGTGCCCACATCTGGTTTTAGTTCAAAGAACAATTCACTTAGACTTAGGTAATTCTGTTTTATGTCATTACCAAGTGAAGAAACCTTCCAGTGTTTGAAGGGGCCTGCAGGGAAGCTGGGGAAGGACTTTTCAGCAGGAACTGCAGTGACAGGACAAGAGGAATGTGCACAGTTCTGGATTTCACACTGGAAAAGGGAAAATTTAGATGGGATATTGGGAAGGAATTGTTCCCTGGGAGGGTGGGCAGGCCCTGGCACAGGGTGCCCAGAGCAGCTGTGGCTGCCCCTGGATCCCTGGCAGTGCCCAAGGCCAGGCTGGACATTGGGGCTGGGAGCAGCCTGGGACAGTGGGAGGTGTCCCTGCCATGGCAGGGGTGGCACTGGATGGGCTTTGAGGAGCCTTCCCATCCCCAAACCATGCTGTGACTCTGTGAGTCCATTACTGATATTCCTCTGATTTTTCACAGAGAAAAGCAGTACCTAAACTCATTTGTCATAAAGTTCACAATGAAAACCAAAACCATTTGAAATGTCAGTGGCAATCAGAAGATAGTTAATATGTTTCTTTGGAGAAGAAAGTTCAATTTTCATAAATGCCAGATCTTAATCCACTATTAAATGAGAAGAGAGAACATTTCAGAGTTTTCCCTATTGCACAGTAAGGTAGTTGTGTACTTCCAGCCCATTCTAGAACTCCCTAAAACTCTAAAATTCCAAAACATTCTCCATAACTTTGTTAAGAAAACTGTTCTAAACCAGGTAAGTTAATTTTGATGCTGGGAAATAAATGTTGCTTGTACTCCTACCCTGTTTTAAGGTACAGGTTTTCACAATAACTCTCTTTCAAGTGGTAATCAATTAATTTTCATAATTTGCAGGGCATGAGTCCAGTCAGAGGCCCTCCCAGCAGAGGGATAAGCCAGGCAGCAGGGCCTCAAATGGAAGGGAGCCCTGTAGGTGTTGGGATGGACCTCAGCCGTGGTCCTGGAAGAGGCTTTAGGAGCAGCCAGGGAAAAAGGAGGCTAAAGGGAGTGATGCATTTAAGCCGTGTGGCAGTCAGTGCCCACAAACCCGTAGGAAGAGCTGAGTCTGCTCGTTCCCGGTGGAAGAGAGCAAAGATCTTCCCGATGATCCTGCAGAAAGTGAAGGGTAGGAAGGACTCCAGCTATGCCAAGCTGCTGTCGGCTCGCCAGGCGGCCGGGGACAAACCCCTGATGATCAGGGGGAGCTACTTCCAGAAATCCACGGATGACAGGCCCTCCATGAGGAAACTGAACCACGTCCTGAAGCGCATCAGTGTCTCCAGGAGATTCCAGGAGGGCCTTGGCAAGGATTTGGCGCGTGGAGAGGAAGGCTCTGAAAGGGACGAAGCCAAGTCGGGGGTATCCATCAGTATCACGGCAGACAGCGAGCAGGAGGACAGCGACAGGGAGAGGAGGAGGACGAGGAGGAGGAGGAGGCTCAGCTCAGATGAGTCCTCTGAGAAGAGCAGCAGCTCCGGCTCCGAGTCGGAAGACAAAGACTACTTGAAAATAACGCTGGATCAGGATGAGGCCACGGAAAGCACCGTGGACTCGGATGAGGAAGCTGGGGATTTGGGGGATTCCGATGGCCAGTCTGAATCCAGCTCCAGCAGTGAGTCGGAGGAGGACTCGTCAGAAGAGGATGATGATGAGGAAGACTCTGAGAGCGATGAAGATGGCAGCCTGTCCAAGAGCTCATCCTCACGGAGCTCCTACAGCAGGACCAGTGAGTCCAGCAGCAGGAGAAGCACAGAAATGTCCAGTGGCAAAAGCTGGGCAGGCAGCAGCTCCCGTGGCAAACGTTCCAGCCAGAAATCCATGAGCTCCACCACCTCAGGCAGTGACAGGGACACGAGCTACAGGAGAACCTCAGGATCCAGCTACAAGAGCAAAACCTCCTCTGCCAGCGTGGAAATAGAGGACACCATAGAAGAGGTGTCAGAAGAAGAGGAAGAAGCAGAGGAGACAGCAGATAACTCAAACAAGGCGGGTTCTAAAACTGCCAAGGCAAAAGCTGCTGCTGCTGCTGCTGGAGAGGGCCAGGGAGCTGTTCCTGGTGAGGACAGCGAGGAGGAAAGTGCAGAGGAGGTTGATCCAGAGGACAGTGACAGGGAGGACACGGCCAGTAAGAATGAATCTTCTTGCCTAGACAGTGAAATCAGCACGGCTTCCAAAGGTACCACAGGGACAAAAAGCTCAGGCAGTGCCACGTCGGGGAAAACCACCACGTCCCCTGGGACTGAGACTGACACCAACAGGAAAGGAGCAAAAACACAGAAAAAGGTGTCCCAGGAAAGCAGCCAGTCCCAGGGTGCTGCAATTGCCGAGTCGGAGGCCGTGGGTGACTCCACCTCCTTTTAAGGAGGAGTGGCAGTAGGTGATGGTTTGCAGTGAGGAGTGGCTTTGCTTGCTGTGCCTTCTGTGTGGTCTCTCCTAAGCGATGCTCACGGGCTGGAAACAGCCAAAAGGAAAGGGCAAAGCTTATTGATCCAGCATTTCACTGTCCTTGGGAGAGAACTGTGGAAAAGCAAACGAATTCCAGCCCTGTGGAATGGCTGTATATTAAAAAAATATATATACACATGTACACACACTAGATATACTCAGTTGTAGATACAGAAAGTTTAGTTTTCGTGGAGCAATGAAACATGGGATTTAGGGAAGGACAGGAATGAGGAGGAGGATGTAAAGATTTTAAAAGTCATCCATGTTTTCGTGTTACACATTAATGATATATAATAATACATGTGCTAATCTTCAGGTGAGTGTTCTGCTGTCAAGGTCAGCTCTGTTTGCAGGGAGGACAAGTGGAATTGCAGCAAGACAACATTCCCAAAATTGCAGGGAATAACTGGGAGAGCTGGGACTGGGCTGTTTCTGGATCATGGGATTCAGGTTACAAACACCAGTGATGCACAAGCCAGGAATGCTGAGGCAGGAGGACCAAGTGAGCTTGGTCAGGAGAGGAAATGGATTACATTTCCCCAACCTCTGCCCTTCCCACTTATCACAGTACAGTGGTTTTGGTTTGTTTTATTTTGTTTTGTTTTATTTATTTTATTTTATTTTATTTTTTCATTTCATTTCATTTCATTTCATTTCATTTTATTTCATTTCATTTCATTCAGACATCTCTGAACTAGATCCATGATCACCATGATCACCACGATCCTGCCCCTTTGCATCCCCACACAGCACAATGTTTTAAAGTAAATCCCACTTAAACTAAGCAGGAATGGATCCACTGGAGTATATCCATGTGAAGAACATTGTCTGTCTTTGCCAGGAACAATAAAATAGGCATCTAAGTAATTTTTACTAAGTGTGACTTCTCAAAACCTTAAGATTTATCACCTGTTTGTACCTTGCATGATTTTCTTTCTCTCAAAACTGGCTTTTCTCGTGTTCCTGTGTGTGTTTTGCAGTGGGAGTTAACTGTGATGGCATCTTAGTGTTTGAATTACTCATTCAGGAAGGGTAATAGCTCTTTTCAGTGTGCTGCAAGGAGGCATTTATTTTGGAAAGACCAATTATAAATTACAATAACTAGTGGGGGTTGTGTGCTCCCCACAGAGGGATTACTGCTGCTGCTGCAGTCACAGCACTTGTTTGCATTAATTCTTAAAAAAAAAATGTAAGTTATATAAACCTAAAATCTGGTTTCTCCACTGCCTTCCCGAGCATCTCCACTGATCCCCCCCGCCTGGAATATTTACAAAGCCTTACGTGGCGCTGTTCTGGTTTTTAACCAGCTGGGAATTTCCCTGGTGTATGCCCGGGATTTTCTCTGCATGTGCGGTGCACACAAAGCAGAGCTGCCCAGTGCACGGAATTCACAATGCAAGGCAAGAAAACTTCCAAGGCCCTCCTAGAATTTATACCTTGGAGTGGTTTCTTAAAAGTATCTCTTACCCAGCAGCTTCACCCTCAGGGCCCTCCAGCTTCTGTCTCTTACCCAGCGGCTTCACCCTCAGGGCCCTCCAGTTTCTGTCTTACCCAGCAGCTTCACCCTCAGGGCCCTCCAGTTTCTGTCTCTTACCCAGCGGCTTCACCCTCAGGGCCCTCCAGTTTCTGCACACCCCCCCAAGAGGAAAGGTGCAAAATTAATAGAAATTGATGAGAGTTATTAATTAATTACCAGAAAGGGCAGGGAAATGAAGCAACAGTGCTGGGTTGTCCTTGACATTCCTCTTTGTTGTCCAACAGTGGGCCAAAAAGAAGAGGATCAAGCTGGTGGTGGAGCCGGAGTACGAGACGAGCTCCGCGGGCGAGGAGAGCGCTCCTGAGGGCAGCCAGAGGAGCCGCCTGAGCACCCCCGGGGGCCACGGCAACGGCAACGGCCACGTCTACATGGCCCAGAACGGCTCCGTGGTGCGCACCCGGCGCGCCTGCCTCGGCAACAGCCTCAAAGCGCCGTCCCCGGTGAGGCTGGGGAAGCAGTTCCGGAAGCTGGACAAGCTGGCGGTGACGCACGAGGAGAGCGTCCCACTGAACACACTGTCCAAGGGACCGTCCCCAGGCGACCAAATGAACTCCAGGCCGTGCGGTGTGTCCTTCCCCTCTGCTGTAGGGGCTGAGAATGCACTGACAAAGGGCGGGCTGGCCAAACTGAAAAGCACAGAAGGGCGGGAAGCGGGGGTTGACCACGAGGGCGTCAAGGAGCCCTTGGAGTCGCACAGTGAACACACACAGTCCGACGAGGAGGAGCTCTGGATGGGCCCTTGGAACAACCTGCACATACCAATGACAAAACTGTGATTTTAGTTGATTTTTTTTTTTTTTAGTTTCATTTTTACTTCGGTTTATAATAAACTGAGCTTTTTATTGTCACCCAGGGGCAGACGTCCGGAGTTTGTATGGTGCACATCCGTTGTCCACGACAAACGGCACGCTTGGAAATTCCCAGACAAAATTTGCACTCACATTTGGACCAATCCATTGTCCTCCCCAGTTCTGACAGGCTCCCATCTCACTAAACACTACTTGGTTTTGATTAATGAGTTCTTTTTGGATCTGGAGTTCTTGTTTAATAAACAGTAAACTACTAATAAATGCACAGCCCCCTTTGGTTTAACCCTCCAGACAGTTCTATACCTGCCTGGCTTTGTTTTTCTGTATGGTACCTGTGGCTCTGCTGTCCAGATTTGGGAGTTTATTCATGGTCAAGATTTACATCCAGAGCTCTGCCTTCTGACCTCAGAGTAATAAATTCAAAATAAACCCATCCAAGTCAATGGAGCAAATCCTCGGCTGCTGCTGAAATTTGAGTCCCAGTTCCAAAGTCAGAGCAATTTATGCAAACAATGCCCAGCTGGCAAAGTTATGGAATCAGAATTCCTGAGATTACAGCGCTGTCACTTAGAAAAGTGCAAGAGAAGCTAAAATAAGATAAAAATTGCAAAGAGGAAGGCAATGTGTAGCAATTAATCTTATTCAGAGCTACCTGGCCGTGGTTTGTTCATTTTCCTTTGTAAATTAGCTTGTTCCAATTTTCTTCTCCAGTCAATTTTTCATCTTTTCATCTCTTCCCCCATCAGTTCTGTTCGCTTCTTCCCACGACCTTTAGGTGCAGTTTTTATGCTCCATCAGTAATTGTCATCCTGTGGCTGTGTTCCTCTGGAATAAAGCAGCAGGATCCACGAGCCTGTGTGATGGTGGGAGGCACTAAAGAATAATTAATGGGAAGAGGATGGATCCATTGCCAAGCCCAGCTGGCTGCTGGGTTAAGCAGTGCCATCACCATCCCACTTTGATCACTTTGAACACAAACCTGCTGAAAAGACAAATGGATCCCACAGGGAAGAGAAGAAAAAAGGAATATTTTGTGAGGTTAACTTGCACAGAGAGACCTGGGAAGGGCAGAGGGTCTCAGGATACACACACAGAGTTGTTTCCAAAATTTAGTACTCATTACATGTGAAATACACCACATAAATTTGGGAACCTGGTTACAGTTCCTGCTTTTACCTTGAAGTGTTGAGTGTGCTGTGTCTCAGCTTGGGCAGAGAGCTGAGAATTGTCACTGTTTGTTGTCACCAACACCCCAAAAAAGACAAAGCAAAGTGGTTTTCTCCAGTGTGAAGCAGCAATGGGGAAAAGCAGAACCCCATTCACACGAGGGAAGTGTCCTGGTGTGTTGTGCACACCTTTCTGGGGTAAGATCCAACCAGCCTTGAGAACAACCTGGATTCCTCTGGCAAGATTGGAAGAGCCAACAGATAAATGTGTGTAATTAACGATAAATGTGTGGAATTAATAAGGAAGGGATGGGCATTGCCATTCTCTCCCCGTTCTGCAGCTGAAGCCTCACCCTGCTCTGGCAGGGAAAGGACTTTGTGCTCCTGGGGCTGTGCTGGTTTTCCCTTTGCCCAGGGAGATCCCTGGGAATGTTTGTCTTTGGGAGCTGTCTGCCTGTGGTGTCGATGTGACCTCTCTGTCCAACACCTCCTTCTCAAGCTGAGGTTTCTGACCAAATATTCTGAGCAATGGTGCTTGTTTTTAGGCATGAGAAATGCACTGTAACCTCCCACACGTGGGAAAAACAACGCCGGGTGTTTCTTTTTCCTAATTCCTTGGCACATTTGCACTTGGGACCAGAGCTAAAACAGCTGTTTGGAGTTTAGCTGGAGGCTGGACATACAGATAAGACTGATGGAAGAAAGAAGAAAAAAATCTATTCTTTGAAATAACAAGTAAAATGTTATATTTTAATCCTGTTTAAGACACTGTTATTATTTCACTGCCTCACTTTTATTGCAGTTCTGTCCTTAATATTCATTAGGGCCCTGTGCTTTTTAGAGGAACGTTTTCTCCCAGTTTTCTGAGGGAAAAAGAAGTTGTTTCTTTATTTCTGGAGCAGCTGCAGCCGCTGTAGCTGTGGGAGGGATGCTGGGGCTGGACCCCAGTG
>JACBWW010000869.1:0-19809 GCA_020086605.1 Lanius collurio | reverse complement strand
TGTTCTGAACAGTTTATGTTTTTCACAGAGAGAAAAACAATTTCCCCATGAAGGATTTATTTTTTTGTCAAATATTTCCAAAGTTTCAATTACTTTTCTTTTTAGCTATTACATCCCTCCTTTCCAGCAGAGGGAAACAGGGGTCAAAGTCTCTGCTGCATCTGTCTCCTAAAAGTCCCCCCCCTCCGTGTTCTGAAAGGTTGGCTGCAGCTGAGGGACTGCTTTTCCAGTTTCCAAGGTTAATGTGGCTTTCCTGGTACATTTACAAATGTGAAATCTGTTGGTATTTAATATGATCTGTACTGAAACCACAGCAGAAGTATAAATATGTATTGCTAATTTTTTTCTTTTCATTTGATGGACATTTTGCACATAGGCTCTGTATCTCAGGGGGTTTTATGCGTTCGAGGGAGGGCTGTGGAAAACTCATCAAAGTTCACTGAATAAAGAAAATGCAGATGATATTGTGAGCTGGAAGGTAGTACAGTGAAGGGATTGTTCTAAATGCAATACATTAAAAGTTATTTCATCCAGGAAATAAATGACATTTCAGTTTTTGAAAAGAATTATTATCTGAGTTAGCACATGAAAGAGCTCTTCTTTATCTATTGGAGCTTTTTTGTGTTTTAACCCATTAAAGGCAACTATGGGATTTATTCAGAGTGTGAATAAAGTGGAGTGACTGATAACCCTGGTGTGTCACACACAGCCATTGGGGCTTGTCCCAGGGGTGCTCTGCCCGTGCTTTTCCTGACATACTAAGTCCAGGTCTTGCATCTCTGGGGTTTTTTTCTTTGGGGCATCTTTGTGAGTTCCAAAATAGAGCCTTGAACAGTCCCCCCAAGGCTGCTGCTGTTTGAGCCCAGCTTCCCAGGAGGGCAGGCAGTGCTTTGGCACAGGACAGTGTTTGTGGCTGTAACTGCACGTGGGTGACACGAGGCAGGGGATGCACAGCCCTGGAGCTGGGCATGGCTGGAAGGTCTGAGGATGGAAATCATCCAGTCTGGGTTTGAAATGCAGCCTGAGCATAACTGCTGGGTTGGGTCACACCTGAGGTGCTGAGAGCTCTGGACAGACCCTGGCTGGGAAAATGGACTGCAAGTTTTGTCCTTCTGTACAAACTGGCTCCCATACCCAGGTAAGTGAATTTCCTCCCCTTTCCTCGACAGCTACAGATCTCAGTGACTGACAGACACAAATTTCAGTTTCCCCTTGGAGGATATGGAGAACAAAACCTGTACTGTGATGAACTCAATTTTGCAGTGCAGCTGAGCTCTGAAGTCTTTACCCACTCTCTCACTTTCTCTCCTGCACTTGTATTTTTTTCTTTTAGTGGAAAAGTGGATTTGGAAACTCTTGGAAATGCAAAGACAAGGAAATGAATTGTCTTGATAAGCTATTACAAGAAAGGGTTTAAGCAATTAATTTTTTTGTGTAGAGATACAGCAACAGAACTATTAAGTTCTTACCAAGAACTGCTACTATCAACCTTTTAGTGAATTGATTCAAAGGACAAGAGAAAAAAATAACTAACTTGCATTTCTTTTGACAGACAATAACAAACATTTTGTTACACTATTTTAAGAGTATATATATATATTTATATATATATATATATATTAATGTAATGGCTATCTAAATTCTGGAATCTAAAGCTTTGTGGATGGGGAGGGTACAGAAAGAACTGAAGCTGTCTCTGAAAGAGATGGAAGGTGCAAGAAAAACATATATTTATGGCAATGATCTGTGACCACAAAAGATAAGATTTGGGGCTTTATATTTCATATTCTTTAGTAACCAAACCACAAGGAAAAAATTACCAATCTCATGCCTTTTCTGATTACTTTCCAAAACTATGACAACTGATTGCTTTAATTTTTTTCATATTTATGAAATACTTAGAGGATTAGTTTAGCAGCATGATGGGAGACAAATTTACTTTAGCCAAGAAATTCTCTCTATTTGGTGACTGTCTGGGCAAGTAGAAGACAAAGGGTCATCTGAAATACTCCCCTAAATATTCTAAAGAGAAATGACAATGAGATTTATATGAGTTTCTAGGAGGTGATGAGATTTTTGTAGTTGGCTTACATGTGACGTAATGTTCTTTAACAATAGTAATTGTTGCTTTATTCAGAGTTCCACTGCCTGAGTCCTAACATCCTGAAGGTGTCCCAACTACAAGGATTACATCCCCCCAGGAGAAAGCCCTTGTGGAGAAGCCCTCGCTGTTGAGGTGAGCCCTGGGAATTCCCCGGCTTCCGAATTCAATCTTATCACATTGTAATCATTCTTTAAATAAGCTTGAGCAGAATGTGAGCTAATTTTGACCTTTCCTGGGCAGCAGAGGCTCCTCTGGCCACAGAGCTGACGTGTCAGAATCCTGCCATACTCTTAAGGCACTTTTGAAAGGTTGTTTTGAGTCAGTAGTTCCAGCCACAGGGGGAAAGTGCTGTTAGATATCAAAAGAGTGTAAGAGCTCCTGTCCTTGGTCTTATCCAGGCACTGGAAATCCATGGCTTGCATTTCTGTGAGCTTTACAACTGCCTGTGATCACAGAAGTAGGATCCACTTGAGAGATGAGGGAGGATTTTCATATTGGGGTTCCTGGTTTGCAGAGGTGAAGGGGATCTCACAGCCGAAGGCAACCACGCGCTACACTCGGAGTTCCCGTTGGAGGGAGGGCAATTCCAGAAGAGGTTGCTTGTTTTCCAGTTATCTGCTTGTGCTGGTTTTGGCTGGGGCAGGGTTCCTTTTCTTCCCAGGGGCTGGTGCTGTGTTTGGGTCTATGCTGAGCACAGGGCTGATACCACAGACATGTTTCTGTTCTTGCTGAACTTGCACAGAGCCAAGGCCTCCCCTGTCCCTTGCCTGGCCACCCTGGGGAGGGGCTGGGAAGGGACATGTCTGTCGCCTTCTGATGTGAAGGCAGGCGACCTGGTTTCAAGGACACAGCACGGCGGCCCAGCCTCTCTCAGACCGCTCGGACCACAGACACACAGACATCAATGTGATGGATGATCTAATGGCGTTTATTATCTTGTCTCGTGGGGTTAAATAGGTAAGGGGGTTTCACTACGTCAGAGGGGGATGGTAGGACTTAGCCAGAGTTAGTAGGAGAGTGGAAAACTACTGGAATTTTAAGGAGTGGTGGGTTGCATACCTTGGGTGATAGCTTATCTCAGGGGATGAGGGAGAGAAGGGGCCCTGCTTCTTTCCGTCACATCGCGATATCTTCCGTCCGCCTGTCCCTTACCACTACACATGTCCAGGACAGGTGACCCCAACAGACCCAAGGGATGCTCCAAGTCCATGCAACATCAAGCTCAGGATACAAAGTGAGGGGGACAAGGAGAAAGGGGGGGTGTTTTAAGCAACACTGTTCTTCTTTCCAAGTCCCCATTACATGGGGTGAGGCCCTGCTCTCCTGAGAGAAGGAGTGAGGGGCTGTGAGGAGCTTGGTGACTGGAGTTAAACTATTACAGTGGCTGAAGTCATCCTTTTCCTTCACTTGATAACTAACCTAACTTCATAACTATAATTAAGTAAATATTAGTGATCCTTTTGAAGGGAATAAAGAGAATTCTGTAGTACAGGGCAGTATGTCTGCATCGTTTATTGCAGTTGTATTTTGAACCCACACTTAGTTTAACACTGGGTTTGTTTCCCAGCCTTTCAGTTGTCCTTCATCCTGCTGAGGTGTTGGGCAGGGCAGGGCAGTGAGCACTGTGGGTTTTTCCATCTGTCCTGCCTTGTGAGCCGGCAGTCATGAAGATACAGAATACAATTTTCTAAGTCTAGGAAAGAAACCTCATATGCTGTTGAGGCTCAATATTTATTGTCCACAGCAAAAATGTACTCTTAAAAAAAATTTAACTCTCTTGATATTTTGTTCTGTTTCTACAGCATTACTTCAGACTGAGTGCAGAGATAAATTCATGTGGTTTGCACAAGAAAGTGTTTTATTCATTTTCACTTGCTAAAGGAGCACACAAAGTTCATCTGTCATTGTGAAATCCAAAGGGAAACAGGATTTGGATATTATTGCTTGATGTTTTCTGCAAAAAAATCAATAAATTTTCAAGGTGTTTTACAGCATTGATATTTTGTTAAGCAAACACATCTGTTTCCAGATGTGTCTTGTTCAGTTTGTCCAGGGTGTCTCAGCATTTATTTAAGCCATGAGCTCCCACACCCAACTCTGTATTTACCCAATTTACTAGACTCTCATCCTTTAGAGATTCTTTATGTTTTTGTACATGCCACCTACTGCTTCATCCACAAACGAGATCAATTTATTTTCCTGGACCCAACACCACAAGCATAGGATGCCTCTCTGAACTGTCACAGGTCACATGTGAAATGGCCTTTTAAAGATGTGTTTATGGCTGTTGTAAATCTCTATTTCCTCTCCTGCTGCAGAACAGAGTGTTTCAGAACAGGGCTCCTTTGAAGAATTCTTAGCAGGACATTTGCAGCAGTCAGGAGGATGCTGGGGTAAGGTCCCTCTAATGAGGGCAAACTTGACAACTTGCAGTTTTCTAGAATTCAATAAAAATTGATTAGGTTTGGAAGCTGATGTGCTGCCTTCCGGCCCAGAGGTTGTGGTGGTGTTGTTTTGACTGGATTGTGTAGAAGTTGATGGAGGGAAGTGAGGCACAAGAGAGAAACTAAAGGGCAACAGAAAAGCAGGAGAGAGGACAGTGAGGCAGAGGCAAAGAAACTGAGGAGTGGAAATCTCAGTTGCTCTGGGGTTAACCTGCTGGAGCTATTGAAAATTATCCTAATTTAAATAATGATTAGGAGTTAAAAATTACATCATTAACCCAGGCAAAAATCTTCCTGAAATGCTGCCGCTTTCATCTGTAAGTGCCTGGCACTGCAGGTGGCACTCACTGACCTTTCCAGTCACTCTTGCCTCCAGCACAGTCATTATTTTATCACCTTTCTTCCCTCTTCCACGCAGGAGAATGGGGTAGTACTGGTGTGCTGGAATTGTCTTTTTTCTTTCATCCAAACTCATCTGGGTTCTTGGCATCGACTTCTGCAGGACTCTTCTGTACATTCTCTTTCCCACTGTATGAATGTCATCATCTTGGCTCCAACCCCTGTACAGAATCACAGAATGGTTCGGGTTGGGAGGGACCTTGGGGAATATCTAAATCCAACCCCCTGCCATGGGCAGGGACAACCTCATTTTCCACACTTCCAGGTTGCTCCAGGACCCATCCAACCTGTTTTTTTTCTTAGTTCTTGTCTTCTCTCATTCCCGAGAGACATGTGAAGCTTTAAGAGTCATTTCCCTGCACACAAAGTTCTCTGTAAAGCCCACTTTCACTTGAGTTCCCCCATTGTTCACAGGATTTGCTGGCCCTCAGCCACTTCACTCGTAATTATATTTTTTGCTTTTTCCCACACCGATCTTTGTGTGTAAGGTAAATGATTCGAATAGAGCTGTCCACTCCCTTCTGTGTCCCATGTGATTCCTTGGGACTCTCTGCCTGTGAGTCCTTGTTATGGCTGAGTGGGGATATCAGATGCATTGCACCTCCTGGCTTTGCTTATCCAATTATTCCTTTCCTCTTAACTTTCCTCATTTCCACTATTTCTGATGGAAATTCATGTAGGTGGCTGGCACTCAGCATGTCCAACAGCATTAACTGTGCTTTTTGCCTTTCATCTCATAAATGGCCAAGAAATTTAGAGCTGGAACCTGTGATTAATTAATGTGTTGCTGGGATAGTGGAAAATGTCCATAACTCTGTGACTGTGGTCAGTGAAAGGGTGTTTTCCCTCAATGTGATGAACTCCTGATCCTCTGGGAGGGATGGTGATCCTGGGACACCAGGTTGCTTAACTGGGAATGCTTTTGTAGTGGTTCTTTTGAAGAATAGAGGTGTTGACAGGAGCAGCAGTATTAACTGGTTCAATCTTTCATGTTTGAGTAGCATAGAAACCAAATTCTATTACAATATTTGCATAAGTCATTCAGCACACAGAACTTTGTTTCAGACTTTTAGAGACATTACAATTACCTTAAGCTGCAAAGAGCAGTAAATCAGTAATGTATATTAATCCCAATCCCTAAGCAAATACACACACTTAATTTAACTTTTTTTTCTCCAGGAACTTTCACATATTAAAGGGAGCTGTGCAGGCCCTCCCTGTCCAGCTTTTAGAGACTGGAACACAGTCAGTAGGCTGCCTTGAAATTAATTTTTTTTCCAAAGCTTTTTCTGCCAATCCCTTCACCTCTCAGTGTCTGAAACTAAGCCTCCCTGCGAAGCAGGTGCTTGGCTGTGCCCATGGCCTGGCCTCTGGCCTCTTCTGGCTGCAGGAGGCTTTCACTTCGATTGCCAGCAGCTGTTCCTGCCTGTGACCCCCTCTGTCTGGGACATTAATTCTACTTCAGGTCACTGTGTCTTTGATGGTCATTCTGAATTAGCCACCCACTCCAGCACTCCAGTTGCAGGACCACCTACACCAAATTTTGATTACAACAGTTCCACAGCCATTACTTGTAAAGATTTTTTGATTTTCTGATGTACTATTTTGTCTTCTTGTTTATTATTACATTTTTTTCATGCTTGCATTTATCAGATGTGTGATTCTGCCATCGCTTCAGAGAACTCACAAAAGAACCTGTTTGGGTTATCCCTACTTAGGCATCAAAAAGCCTCTGCACTGTGTTTCACATCTTGGCATTTCAGCAATGAAACAGATCTTCCATTATTTTTGAAGTCTGAATGGGAATGAGAGAAAAGTCCCTCACTTACAATTGAAAATTCTGGCATTGGGCACCACGTGATGATATTTGGGACAAGTGGGATCAAGTGCTCTCAAGTCAAGTGAGCTGTTTTCCCGGTGTATAGGAAGGTATATACAGCTCACAAAAACCCCTCAGTGTGTGAAATAGGTTTTACCAACATCCTTTTCTTTTTCTAACAATTGCATGGCCATTCCTCCAGCCACAGAGCAAAGATAAGGAAAGAATTAGAGACTTTACTCTGAATACCTTTGCAAAAAAGACAGAGGGTTTTTTTCTATAGTAACTTATCTCCAAGAATGACTAGCTTTCTGTATTGTCATGAGTTTTGTGATAAAAACAACCAGCTAATAATGTTTTAAACATTTCAACTGCTTTTGTGTCATTACAATTTTCCCTGTATGGTTAAGCATAAGGCATTCCTTGATCCATGTTTTGTGGGAGATAAAAGTTTCAACAAAATTGTGGAAGGCTCTTCATTGCAACAGGTTAGAAAATCAGGAGGGAAGACATAAAGCAGCACACAGTCTCCCAGCTTTCCAGGCAGGATATGTATCCATCTCATCGGAGAGCTGAATCTCTCCTTTGGTGGGGCATTTGCCTGAGGATCTTCCACCCATGGTAAAATACCCAGGGAGGTTCTCCGTGGCCTCCAGATATCTCAGAGGTAGCACCACTGCCTGCCTTTCTGGTTACTCTTGTATTTGCCTTGTTATTTACCCCTTGACTTTAAGTCTCTTCTTTGGGGAATGTATTAAATGGAAGGGACTTTCTTTTCTGTGACAGTCTGATGTGTTATGGACTGAAGTTTTAAAATGTGTTCTAATTGAAGTACTGAAAAGAAAACCTTCTGCATGTCAGGCAGCATCAGTAGAGACTTTCCTCTTTCTCTGTGTTAAAAAAACATAAATAAATGTCTGTATTATCAGAAGGATACACCTGCAACAGCTTGAGAAGGGCAACTGGAGACACAGCACAGCACAGATGTTCCCTCCAATGCTGTCAGGTAAACAATATGCTGCCTATCTGGAAGAGGACTGCTAAACACTTGGAAATCCCACAGGACTTTCCCCTGTGGCTCCCTAGGAACTGTGCCTACTCCTGAAAAAAATTGTCCTGAAAGATTTTGAACTGGGAGCCGAGATTCTTCTTGAATGCAGTAGCCCCCCCACCAGAGCTACCCACAGCCCCTTTGGAGAACCTGGGAAATTCGATGGCAAACAACTAAACACCCAAGTCTGCATTTCGCCTTTTGAAATCTTAAGGTTGTCCCCTTAATTAGTCTGGAAAGATCTGTAAGGTGGAGACTGAGAAGCTGTGTTGCAGAAAGGAAATCCAATTCTGAGGAGAAAAAGCTTGTTTGCTGTGGAAATAGACTCCCCAAGGCAAGAGGATTTAAGGCAGGATGGACTGCATGAAGCCAAGCTGCATATTAACTGTTCAGATGGGGTGTTGGAGGAATATTATTTGCCCAGTGGAGGAGTTGGTTGCTAACTTAAAAAAAAAAAAAAGGAATTTAATTTCTGACAGTCTGTGCTCTTCTCCTGGTGCTTAATAGTTTTCCAGGGCTTTCCAATCATGCACGTGAGATGTGTAGAGAAGCTGTAGCTTCCCCTGAGTCAGTGTAGTGTAATAACATTGCCTGGGAACTGGGGGAAGATCCATGGTTTTCCTTTCTTCCTCAGATATTCCTGGCGGAGAGATGGGTGGGTGACTCATGCAGACTGAAAGGTGTCTCAGTCTAACTCCTGTTGCTCCAAAGTAAATCTGCTTTCCATTCCTGTCTCTGACTCATGTCGATTGCACAAATCCATTCACATTTAGCAGAGAAATTTGCACTCAGTCAGCTCCTCTGCAGGAACATTGCAGTGTCTTTGGCTGATGTATGAGGAAGCTCCACATCTGACTGACCTTCCAGGACCGAGTCGTGTACTGCCTGAAGGATGTACCTGTCCAGACCACCACCACCAGGAACCTGGGAGCCTCTCAGGTGACTGTTCACTGCTGGGAACAGTGCTCTGTGTGCCCACATTTGGGCTTTGCTCCCTGGAGTTTTTCAGTGTCACAGAGAGTGGGAAGCAGGACATGAACCTGATCTTACTGAGGGACCATGTACATGGTACTGCATATTGGTGGTGTTCTCTTTCTGTAGGACTCTGTAGACCTGCCTACTTTTGGTGAAAGTCCCTGATTGATTCACTTTGTTCTCAAAGATGTAACTCAAGTCTGGTTACTTCTCTACATTCTTTTCTTCTGTGTTTAATTCAGTTCATTTGGGATTCTGTACATGGGGGTGTGGGTGTGCATGGCCATGCAGAGGTACACGAGTGATTGCACCTCTGGCCTTTTCTGGGGTTTTGGTGACAGTAGAAAGAAATAAAATAATTTCTTCCATGTTGTCTTGGTTTTGGAGATAAAACTTCAAGAGGAAACACTCTGGAATAAGTGTCTGCTCCGAAGGGAAAAGGGCCTCCCCTTTTCCTCCACCAATAAGACAAGTGGGTCACAGTAAGTGAAAGTGGAAAAAACAAACTGCTTATTAACACCAAACAAAACAGGGTAGAACACAAAATACCCCTCAAAATACAACAAATTCCCAGAGAGGGAACAGACACACAGCTCGGACCAGCCGGGGCCACCCCACGGGTCCACCAGGGCCACCCACAGGCTCCCCGAACCAGCGAGGAGAGGAAGGGAGGCAGTGACAGAACCTTTTCCCAGCTATCTGGAACACAAAAGAAACCCCAAAGCAGCACAGCACTCCCTGCACACTCCCTCCCAAGCCCTGCCGAGCCCCGGAGCCCCTGAGCTATTGGGCTGAGCCATTCAACCAACCCACACTCGGTCCCGTGGCCCCAGCCCTGGGTCCATCCTAAAGGTACAGCGTCCTTGGGCATTGAGCGGTTAAGGAATAAAGCAGCCTCGTAGAATCACCCCAGGACACACGTGTAGTTTGTATCTTAGGTGACCTGACTAGGACTGATCGCTCTGTCCTTGAGGAAAAGCACTGCTGTCACCCTATGGCTCTCTTTTTGAAAACTTAATTTCTGCAGAGTATAATTTGTCTAAATAGGAAAAGATTTTACGTTACCAGTAGGAAACGTTAACTAGCCAGTTTACCACCTGAGGTTGTACATATGTGTGTAAAATATTCCTAGATGGAATGCATAACATACAAAGCCTTTTTATTTGTCACCTGCCAGTATGTCCATGTGCCTGTGGGGTCAGTCCATTAGCACTGAAAGGGACAATCCTCTCCCTGGGCACCATGCCCTGAAATAACTGATTGGGGTCACCACTTTGTTTAACTTCATTGCTGCTGATTTAGCTTACAAAAATGTGGATGGATTTTCTTTTCTTTTTAACAACACGCTTCAAGCAATGTTGTTTTTCTTTAAGCTAAAAATATTTCTGTATAAAATGTCACATCTAGAATATCCCATTAGTTATTAACCTCTAAGGAAGCCTGAACTTTTATACTAGAAGGGAACAGGGTCACCAGAACAATTTGTTCTTTGTCTATCCCATTATACATCAACTCTAAAGATTTCCAAAGATCCTCTGGACAGCTGTAGGCTAGAAACACATTCCCAACACAACTGAGGCACTTTGCCTCTTGCAGGCTGCAGTCAGCCACTACCCACATTCCGTCCCAGTGGTTCTCCCTTGATTTGATTTTTCTGGGTGACTCATTTTCTGTAGACTCTGGTTCATTTTTTTTTTTTAATGGCATGCTGTTTGATTAGTTTTTCTCCATTAATTTTCACCTCTGGCCATCAAGGTGAAGCTGACTGCCCTGTGGGGTTTTTCTCCTCTGACTCCCGTGGATGGGCTATTTTTTTTCCTTGGTTTTGATAGGAGGAAGGAACAGTGGAAGAACTAAAAATTTATATGGTTTAAAGCAAGCCCGGGATTTCTTTCAAATTGAGCTTGATAGTACAAGAATACATTCTCCTCATTAGCATCATTTGGAGACTGAATAGAGATTTGATGCTGCAGTATAAGCAGCAGAATGCTGTGGATTTTATAACTCCATGATCATTAAAAGTAGGAATTCGCTGCAGAAGAACATTTGTAGTCTCTTTAGTTGGTGTCTATTATGTCATATTAGATTTTAGGACACTCTTTAATTACTTCTAAGATGCCAAATTGAAAACCTACCCTTCTTTCATGAGTTTGTGCTTCTGACTCAGAAACTTGGATGCCTTGTTCCATTACTGGAAAAAAAATTTGTAGTGTCCTGTGGTTTGCACATTGTTAGTTGAGGAAGCAGTTTTAGTCCATACTTTCTCGTTTCAATTTGGGATCACTGATTTTCATGGACCACTAGGCTCTGTAGATCTACACAAACTACAATTTCTGCAATCATACATTGAAATTAGTTTGTAAGCCTTTCACTGGAATTCAGTCATAAGGTGTGAGGGGGTTTGTTGTGGTAGTGTGATAACTAAATGAAACTGTTTTGAGTACTTTTTGGTGTGTGCAGTGCACAAAACCGTGTTGTTCTCAAATGCAGTGACTGAAACAAGACAAAAGTTTTCCCCCATCCATTCTCAAAAGATTGATTGCTGTACTTTTTTCTTCTACATCGCCTTTCTCTATGCAAAGTTTCATACAGCACAGGAGAAAGTCTGAGAGAACAAGGTCTAAAACACTCCCTGAGACTTCAGGCGTCACAGGGTTGTCCCCTGCAGCATAAAAAAGCCTTTGCTGTGGTTGCCATTACTGTGAATTCAGTGGAGACTGTGGTGGTGCTTGATCCCAGCTCAGGATCTCATGGCGAGACAAATCTATTCTGAAGGCCATCTCCTTATTTTTGATGAAAATTCATAAAGAATTGTTCTGTATACATCATGCACTGACTCAAGAGGAAGCACAAGTGATGCCTTATCCTAGCTGTGTTTGGTCCTAAGGCAGGAGAACAATTGGAAGGATGAGATTCCCTGGGAAGTCACAGGGAAAAGTCACAGGGATGGATGTGAAAGCAAAAATAACTCAAGTGAGATAACGAGAGATGCACCGAGTGGGAAACTTGTTTTCTTGTATTTCTTCCTTTCTGCCTTTCTCATGGGTGTTTGTGTTCAGAGCCTGGTGATGTCTGGTTTCTTTTCTTTCCCCTGAGGAAAGCAGCACGGCTCTCCTGGCAATCAGATGAGGAAGACAGAGACTGAAAACTTCCTGATTGCACCCAGGCCACGGGAGAAGTGCAGGCAGAGTTCTAATCCACGGCTTCCAATACTTATGGTACTGATTTGGCTGTTTTAAAATCAATCATCTTTTCACCTCTTATTAAAAAACCAAAAAGCCTGAGTTTAAATTAGGGCAGATCTCTTTTGCTGTTAAAGCAAATGAAGAGAAAGATTTTATTTTATTCAGAGGTATTCAAGTATTTTTGCCAGGTACTTATTCTTTGTATTTTACACATGTTCATATACTACAAGTAAGAGTATTGCTGCTCCCCTGTACTCCTTCGTGGCATTAAGGAAGAGAAGAGTTGTAGTTGTGTATGATTAATGTATTTCTCTTTGTCCAGTGGTTTTTGGGTTTTTTTTCTATTTTACATTAGGTTTGGGAGGAATGTATTTAACAAGATAACTCAAATTCATATGTGTGGCTTGACTAGATATATCTATATATACACATACTATTTCAGTAATGAAGGAAGCCAATGATAACTTTGATATCAAAACATTTGATGTCAACATTTGAAATTAAATTTAAAGTAACTGCTGCAGAAAATTATTGCTGATACCTTGTAATGATATCTTAAGGTCCAGTCCTTAATGTTTTTTTTTAACTGATCAGGGTCCTTTTGTCACCTCCCACTGGTATAGTTGAATTTGATGCAAATTCACAAGAACTAAGAAGATGATAATAAAAATCTTGCTTTCTATAATACCCTGCCATACCTGATAGTTTTTGTATGAACCTGAAGTTATGCTCTCTTCCTTGGTTAGCAGCCTGATTCTTCAGTTAGATATTTAAGCACAAAGAATCAGTCATCCCTGTAATTAGCTTTCTTTGTTGTTCAGAGCCAGCAAAGAAAGGTTTGTCATTATTACAGGCAGATCACCAGTTCTGCTGCGTTAAGGTTGTGAACTGCTCTCTCTTTAAAGGTTGGCTGTCTCCTGCATGCTTTAAAGTACATGTTTTTACAAAGATTGCCTCACAAATGAACGTGTCTCACAGCTGTGTTGAGAGTCATTAGAAACAGAGGATTTTTCTCACTCTTATTTTATTCCGGTTGAAAAGAATACTAAGGAAGTTTTTTCTGTTACAGAAAGAACATTCTGTCATTTTTCTCCCTGAAAGTCACCAGTGCTTCACCTCATTTGGTCTCATTTCTGTCAGCAGAACCACGCTGTTGGTACAGCTGGCACTGGTGGATGTGTGTTTTTTCTGGCAGGGAATACACATAACAAGTCTTTGCTGCAGAGAACATCCCAGAGGTCTTCTGCTGGTCCGAACTAGGTTCGAAACTGTGCATATTTTCCTTGGAAAGTGAAACTCTCTTTTCTGCCTGAGCAGAGTTGACCTAAGGAGCTTTTCTGGTGCGAATCCACCATTGCTGCTTCTCCTTGGAGTGGGAGATTGTCCTGGGCATCATTCACACGCAGGCATTGTCTGATTGGCATGAGGGAAAGGTAACGTGTTTATCACAAAGGGTGGAAAAGGAGCTGTTTGACTCCTCCTGGAAAGACTGGGACAGTTTCTTTCTTGTTAGAACATGTTGTTCAGAAGTCTCCTGCATTTAAGGATTTCATGAATTCTGGAAAAATTATTACTAAACTTAATCACATCTTGGTGAATTTGCTGTCAAAAAACACAGTGGGAATTATCTCAGCCCTGTGAGAGGTGCCCTCTGAGCACAGACAAGCACTTCTGTTCTAAGCAGAACCTTTCCTTTTGTGTACAGGAGGTTTCTCTGGCTTTTCTCCATAATGCTGTTCCCATCCTTCTGTGGCATCAAAGTTCTGATTTCATTCTCATGATGTTCTTTACCCACAGATTAGTAGGTGTGAGGTCACTGGATAAATGCTTCACATCCCCTGCTGTCCTCAGGGAATAGAAGTTGCATCCTCAAATCTGATTATTTACTGAACCAACTCTGCTGGAGCCAATGTTTTCGGAAAAGTATTTTCAGGCCTTTTTGGTTTTTAAAATAGTTTATTGATATATGGGCCATCATCCCTTTTAACAACAAAACACGAAGTGTTCCAAGGTGACCAGCTTTTTCCAGCAACCAGTTTGTTTTTCCAGGTATCAGAATTCTGCAGGAACCTTTGGGCAATGCTTTTCTCTATTTGACAGCTGAGTGTTGGTTACCCTGTGTGCTCTGCACCTGCATCAGCCAGCCCAGACAGCACATCCTGCAGCCCAGGAGGGCATTGGGGCTCCAGGGGCCTTAAAAAGGACCACACCAGTCTGGTGTGTTTCTAATTGTTATAAATGAAATGTCAATTAAATCGAATTAATAATTTGCGTGAGCCAAATTATTAATATAAAAACAAACAGAATTTATTTTTATCAAATTGACAATCTTAATAAGCCACTATAAAGGAAAGCAGGGCCAAGCCCAGGTTCTTGGCTCTGGGTGACACATACACAGCTCTGACCACCAGCAGTTCAGAGAGGTAAGTGCACACCTTTGAGGTTTTTGAGTCCAGTTTTTATACTGTTTTTCTTGCTTCTGGCTAGGAAATCTTTTGTCCTTTTCACTTCTGATGGTCCTCTGGCCCAGTGCTCAGTGGTCCATTTAGATGTTGATTTGTCCAAGGATTCTCTTTGTGCTCTGGTTGATGTTTTCCAGTAACCCATCTCAGCGTTTCTGGTAAAGGACCTGTTCAGATGATGATTTTTCCGAGAAATCCTTATATGATTAAAATGAAGAGTCTTAAGCAATAGGTCCACTCATCAGCAGTGTCCAAGGAGTAACAGATCCTATCTCTTACTCCTTTCAGATGGAAAGGACTCTCTAGCTGGGTAGGATGAACTCATAATAGGTTGATGGGTCAGATAGATATCTGACTGAGGTCACTTCTCCTCTGGGTTTGCCTTCACTTCTTATGCTAATTTACACCTTCCTTGAGCAAGGTGCCAGGAAACTTGCCAAGGTGTACTTTGAACATAACATATTTGAACATATATACAAATTACAACCTGCTATATTTCACATTCCATATTTCACATTCATAACTTATTCTGATATACAATTTTAATTTCTTATGAATTTTGACTTATCTATAACATAATGATGCCAATGAGAGCACAGAGAGAATCATTTTGATCGAAGGGGTAGGTATGAGGTAAAGCAAGAGTTCATAAAACACACACTCTGCAAGTGGAACATTTCTCCATGAAAAAAGGTGCAAGAAGCCAAATCCTCTGAAGCAGCTCAGCAGTAGTAGGAGTACAACCCCCCACGCAGCTGTGGCTGTGGGACACGTGTGGGAACACCTGGAACCAGGACTGTCCCACAGGGGTTTCCCTGCGCTGAGGGCTGGGCAGGCGGGCACCGAGCGCTCAAAGTGGAGCCTTTTTTCACAAACTCAAGACCCACACCATCGTATGGCAAGCAAATATTCAGAGCTAGTCTGCCAGCACACCAGACTGACTTCATTTGGGGGATTTTTTCAGGAAATGTGATGGAAACGGGGAGTTCTTCCTCCTGTGTAGAGCACAATGAGTCAGCAGCTGCTCAGTGTGGTGGTGGTGAAGAAAACAAAAGCAAATAACACACAGATGCAACTTCCCTTCACTTGTACAAGGCCTCCACAGTCAGATGTGATTTCTCCTAGAAGAGACAAAAAAGAATGTCCTTTATATCCATCCTGCCTTCATCTGTGATTGAATTATAATCACCCCCACTGCTCTTGTAGAGAAAGCTGGTGGTAAAATGTTACTTCAGAGTGTTTGGGGCAACATAGAACCTTGCTTAAAGGTTATTAATGCTCCTACTGAAGTGTTCTAGAGGTGGCTTTAAGAATATTTTTGGGATATTCTAATGCTAATATAGAAATAACAGGGAAAGGAAGTTATTGCATTTGGATTGCAAATTGGCAGGGGGTTAAGTCCAGCCAAGCTATCACTTACACAAATGTTCTTTGGTTCCCCTTTTCAGGGAAAAGTGAAAGTTCATAGCTCAGTTAAGCCTTGTCCCAATAAAAAAAAATAGATTTATTTGTGGCAGATTTAATAAAAAGTTAACAGTGGTTTTTCCACTTCTTGTAATTAAAAAGAAATATAGTGGTAATATTTAACTTTTTAAAAAGAAGTTTGTGTAAGTGCACCAGGGGATAAATGAGTGAATAGAAATTTTAACACAATTGTTGGCACTTGTTAGAGGAATACATTCACAATAAAAACAGAGTTCACCGAAGAGCAACTTAAGAAGCGATTTTCCATTTTTGTGCAGCTAATTAAGCACAGAAATGAAGCAATGGTGCTGGAGTTTTCCACACGGCTGACAAACGCAGTGAACATTTCAGCTGCTGAAATTGGAAATAAAGAAAAATTCAATAATTAGCAAAGTGTGTTGGGCATAGGGAGATGTTTGGTTGGGGTTTTTTCAGCAGTCAGGTTTTCCGTATTTTGATTTCACTGAAATGTTGATAATTTCCTTTGAACTGGTGGAAAAAACAGAATTTGATGGACTGAAAAACTGAAGTGATACAAAAAGAATCTTCAGTAGCTGGCAGAAGAGCTGCTGAAAAGAACTGTAGGAATGTTTGGGAAGAGTAGGAACAGTCTGGAGAGACAGGAGATCCTCTGATGGAGTCACTTGTTAACAAAGCTCTTGGTAATGACCAAAAAATGTCAGTGAGAAGGAGTGAGAAGCGAGACAAAACTCATATTCTCAACCCTCAGTCGTAGAGTTGGGATTTAATCTTATTACTGACCGAGATTTCCACAAGCTAAGCATTAAAATGTACGAAGTAATTATTGTTTTTTTCCTTGCTTTTCTGTTAGAACAGCAAAAGCCATTATTTTTTGCAGTTTTATCCCATGTAAATTGGAGCATTTGAACAGAGATGGAATCTGGCACAAAGTGCTCCTAAAGAACCTTGTTTGGCTGGACTTGATGGTGTGTTCCCAAAGGGGACAGCTGGCACTGCCCAGGGTTTGGGATGTTATTTCACAGAATTCCATGGCTTTTCAAATAAGAGTTGAAGAATTTCCTCTGTGAGTGGAAGAAGGTGGAGGTGGCTGTGGTTTTTTGTCCCTCATTAAGTTAATTAAATAATTCAGTAGAAAATACTGATTATTTCTTACATATATATCAGCAAGACTAGTGACTATAAAGAAGCACGACTAATTAACTTCTCTATGTAGCCAGATTCTGGTTAATAAATTCAAAGTAATCATATTAATTAGCTCATTGACAGTTTAATTGTGGTCAGTTTTAAAATTATTCTACAATACTAGAAAGAAAAATCTTTTTTAGGAACTAATCACTTCATTCACGAATTTTATTTCTGCAGAAATGAGAATTGGAAGAACATTCATCAAATGTGATTCACAGCATAATAGAATCATACCAGAGTCTGTGGAATCCTTCAGAAATTATGGAACAAAGTTGCTAAAGTGACTAATTTGTAATTTTGAGTTTGAGATGTGATTAACACAGTGTCAGCTACTATTGAATCTATTTCCATAAATCAGATACCACTTCTTTTCACTTGTCCTATTAAAATTATTTAAATAAAACTACGGTTCTATACCTGATAATATTTACCAAATGCTTGCAAATTTTCTCTGTGTAATTTACACAAATAAATGGAACAAATGAAATTTCCTTTATTTTTCTTGTATTTTGTATAAAATACATAGGAGAAAGAATTTGCTTGGTAAGTGCTATATTTGAGCATATAGGGGACACTTTGAATTCTTGTATCCTATGAAAAGAAAGGGAAGATATATTTTTCTTCCAATTCAAAAAACCCCAAATACAAAGGAATAATCAGTGCTGCTTTAATTCAATCCAAATGAAATGGCAGCAAAAAAAGGTACAGTGGGGAGAAAAGAAAAACTGTCCTGCTCCTGGTGGATTGCTATGTGCAAAATTGAATTGGAGATGACAGGGGAATATCAGAAATCAAAGAAAGCTCTTAAAGATGCCTCAGTAGTGGCTGGAAATGGTCACCTGAGCCAAGACGGGAAGTTCTGGAGCCAGCTCTGGAGGATCTGTGGGAGGGGGATGTGTTTCCATGGCGTCCTCAAGGTTTCAGAGAACTTGAATAGAAACTGAAATTATATTTGTAATCCAGGTGAAAGACGCAGGGGAAAGTAAAGAATTATAAAAGAGCTTTCTCTGGGGTGAGAGGTGTTTATAGAAGTGTCCTGGGCTGACAGGACATTTTCATGCTTTATATCCCAATCGTGGCTTCTGTTCCCGTGCCCTCGGTTTGTTTTGTCTGTAGCCTGTCCCCTCCCCTGGCTGCTGCTGCTGCTGGCTTTGGCTTTGCTGCTGCTTTGCTGCTGCTTTGCTGCTGCTTGCTTGCTGCCTGCTCGCTTTGCTAGCTTTGCTTTTTTCTTGTTTTATCCTTTTCCCCCTGTTTTTGTTCTTCCCCTTCTTTCCTTCCTCCCCTCCCTGAAGACATCGGACCTGCTTCGGGCCAGGAGCTCCCCCGGAGTCTGCACTTGAGAGAAGCTTCGCACCCTCCTCAGCAGAGACAGAGAGACTGCTCACCCTCCCTTGGACTGGTGAAAACATCCGTTGTCATCTCGGGCTGTCTTTCTTGTGCTGGGGAGTGTTGTTTTTTTTTTCCTTTTGCTGTTTCTTAATAAACAAGTTTTTTCCACTTCTCCTCTGAGGAAATCCCTCCCGAACCTGGTGGTGGGGGAGGGGGGAAGTTGTGGGGGATTTGTTTCCTATAAGGGGCTCCTTTGGAGATTTTTCTCCTTGATTTGTCCTAAACCAGGACAAGAAGGAATTGTTTGTAGAATCAAGGGTCATACTTGGAATGCTTCCCTGCAGGAACTGAGGTGTTCAAGGCCTGTTCTGACGCCCGTGGCAGTCAGCAGAAGGATTCTTACTGACTGGAGTGCACTCTGGAGATTTCCACAGCTCTTGGCCTCACTGAAGTTGTCCTGCTTGTGTCAGGTTGACCTCATTCTGCTTGAAGCAGAGGATGAGGGGTGATGGACATTGAGAACAAGCCAGCCAACGCTCAGCAGGGAGCTCAGGCTCTCAAGGTGGCTGTGAGAGCTATTGGCAGGGATGGAAAATGGGATTTGTTTTTCTAGCACATGTCTAGCATGTGCCCAAATGAGAGTTTCACCAGCTTACACTTGAAGTGAACAGTACCTCTGCATTTTGGGAAGCAGCTTTCCCAGCCTGGAGTTTTGTGTCTGAGGGTTCAATGGTGTGCCCCAAGCTTTTGTGATGCTGGGAAGTCCTGATAATAACACTGGAGAGGGATAGAATTTATACACTAGAGCAGGCTGCCTCATCCAGGCAGGAATAAAATCCCAATTTTTAAAACATATTCTTTGCCAAAATGGCTGCATTTTCGACAGTGGATCCCGTCCTTGTTCTGCCTTTAGAAATTTACACTCAGGAATCAGGAAAACATCCAGCTCCCTCTTTCTGTTTTGGGTGGTTGCCACACCAGGAGATGGATCATTAATGAGAACGTGGCAAACTCCTGTCTCATGCATATTTCATCTGTAAGGTGGGAACAGCCTCATTTCCAGTTTGATTGAAAGAAATTTCGTCCATCCTCCAAAAAAATGGTCAAATACTTTCTTTAAGCAGATGAACAATTCATCTCCACACCTTGAGTGTTTGCCAAGTCCAACATAAAAACTCCAAACCTTTTTATTAAGTCCAACATAAAAACTCCAAACCTTTTTATTAAATGTACCTTCTCCTCATGTCCACAAGAATGAGGAGTTTTGAACTCTTAATATTCACTTATTTTCATACACTGCTCATGGCTTTTGAAGGGTGTCTGTAACAGATCACAGCTTTCCTTGCAAGGAGTATTTGGTCCAATGTCTGGCTTTGAAGAATTAATATACCCACATCATTTCAAGGCATA
>JACBWW010000868.1:0-19847 GCA_020086605.1 Lanius collurio | reverse complement strand
TGACTCTCCCTCTGTAGCTGTGGGATAAGGATGACCACTTTCAGCTCCTGAAGTTACGCTGGATGCATGAGAACCTCAATATATCAATATATATCTCAGTATATCTCTCTCTCTACATATATATATATATATAATCTCAATATATCAATATATACACAAAAGCCATCACATTTTTGTGTTTGCAAGGAAAATTTTGAAAATATAAAAGCTGAAATTTCTGTGGTCAATCAAAAACCATAGGCAGTCTGTTAAAAAAAAATGCTAAAGAATAGAAAAAGTATCTGGAATGATTGTGCTTTTTAGTGTTCAATGTTGGCAGGAAACTCTTCTGCTTATATTTACTGTGTGGAGTATTTTTGTGCAGTTCCTGGGTTCGTTATAAATGCCTTTAACACACATGTAAAGAACAGATGCCAGCTCAGTGCAACCCCCTTTGGGAACTGCCAGCATCCATAGTGGCAATGTAAGAGGAGAGAGGAGCTGCCTGGATAAACAGATACTCTGTCAAGAACCTGAGGCACAGACAGGCTCTGGAGTGATGAATGTTTTATTTAACATTTCATCTGCTCCTACCCACGGTACGTGAACGGCTCAGAGTGTGCAGCCTGCACCCAAACTGGTGAGATTTCTGCCCCAGTTCTGTTAGCATGCAGTGATGCACCAGACACACTGGGGTGCACTAAAGAAGGCACCACATGGCACTTTGTTCAGATGTGTCACCATTATTAATGATGTCAGCAGATGTAATTGCCAAGTTACTCAATACACTCAGAGTGCCATTGAGCCATTCACCTCAGAGCCAAATAACTCTTACTTCATCTTACATACCTTAAACTGCAGCTCTGCCCCTCCACAGCCATTCAGTAATGTTTATTAGAAGCATTATCCTTGAGGGACATCTCCTGCTGCAAGAACCTCCCAAGGACTCCAGACCTGTGATATTATAGAGACATGTTACCTTAGAGATTAAAAAAAACAATTTCCTCAAACCTGCAAAGCTTAAGTATGTCCAAGTTCAGTTCAGCATTCTAATCTAACTTGGAGTTTTCTAACTGTAATGGTTAGTCCTTATACAGCAATTTCAATAAAGGGAGCTCCAATTAAACCATAAAGAAAATTAATTCTAGATATAGAGGTGGGATACTTGAAGCTTTTGTGTTAGTTTAGCTTTTGTGAACCTGGTGACAGATTCAAAAGAACCCCTGTATTTGTCCTGGGCTGCTGCTCTGTTCACTCATCACTACTGGCAAAGGGGAATAAAACCACAGTGAGAAGGCTGGGGAAGACAGATTTCTGCTTTAGGGCAGCCTAAAACATCTCACTGTAGTGAGTGGAATTATGTCTTCCTGAAATTCACTGCTAAGCAGACACTTCTGACATGGGAGTCAAGAGCCCAGGAGAAATTTGTGGAAATCATAAGCACTTTTTGCTCAGCATTGGAGAAATCCACCCCTTAAGCACCTACCATTCTATTGTTCTCATTTCCATAAGTTCATGAGTGTGATTTAATTGTCCTGGATTCAAACTAAATTGAGAGCAGAATTACATGATGACAGCAGTTTTTGAAGTGATAAAGGATAATTTGAGGACACAATCAGTGAAAATCCATTCTTAGAGTCATCCAGAGGTATCAGGTTTACAGGATAATGTGATATTTCTATAAGCAGCTGTGTTACCTTATATTTAAGGAAAATTTAATATTTTCCTCATAAAGAAAGAAGGCTGATTGGATTGGAAGCACATTAAATTGTCGTATACAAACTCACTATCATTTACAGCTAAAATTTTATTCAGGCTCTCTTTCCTTTCCTCTCAAGTCTTGTCATTCCCCTATCCACTTTTTCTAAATCCACCCATTGAAACCTCCATTTTGTGGAGTCTGCTTTCTGCCATGTCTTCAGGCTATTTCCACTTGTCTCAGAGCTCTTCCTGTGCCATGTGTTTGTAGTGCAGATGTGCAGACACCTGTGTGGGCTTGAGTGAGAAGATAACACCAGAAGGGTCAATAGTGTCCAGTGCAGGTTGGGCACTGCAGTGCCACTGTGCCCTGTGGGCTCACCTGAGCCCGGTGGAGACATTTCTCTTGAAAACAGCTGCTCAGCATTCTCTGCCTTGCATGTGGGTTTCCTTAGTTTGTGGTCTGCTCTTTTAACACACAAAATCCCTCTTCCACTTCTTTTCACTGCTGCTTTGACATTTTTTATAATTTTCCCCAGAACATCTTTCCTGACTCTGCATCTGAGTGAGTATTTTAAGGTCCTACTTCCAGTGTGGGGTCCCACGAGGGCCTGTGTGCCCAGACTGTTGGGACACAGCCATACCCAGTGTCTGTGCCAGGCGTGTGTCAGGGACCTGAGTGGGTCACAGCAGCTTAACAGGAATAAATTGAGGAGCTGACCTGGGTAAGTCATTGTAGAAGTCTCCTGTGGAGACCTTTGCAGCAGCTTACAGCCCTCTGTGAGTGATTTAGCTGGCATCAGCAACTCTCAAAGGTTTTATAGCTGACTCTCATGGAAACCTCCTGAAAAGGAAATTAATACTTACAAGGCAGGACCACAACATAAAAGTTGCATAAAATGCTCTTATTGATTTTTTCCCTTCCATATTCTTGATTGCATAATGGAAGAATCCCTATTTTTGTGTGCTATTGTCTTTGTGAAAATCAATGTGTTTGTAAAATGTAGCCTTGACAGAGAGCATTCCTCACATCTAACAAAATTACAATGAAGAAGCCATTTTCCTTGCCCCAGAGATGTTTTAAGACATTTTACAGCTGCAGGTTGGGTGTCTCATTGTAGCCTCTCCATGGCTTTAGCAGGGAGCAGGCAACTACTGGATCATTCCAGATAACTGAGGCTTCATGGATCAACTCCTTTCTCTGGAGTTTGCTGTGTTCTGTCCCTAATGTAACCACACTTCTAATTTTGTCTGTTTAAAAAGTTTCTTTAAAGCTGCAAAATTAAAATCAGATTGCCAGTTCGTCCCTACTTTGTGTGATTTTGTACCTTGTTTAAATCAGCACAAGTAATTTTTCCCGAGATGAGGAAGTTCTCCATCTCACCTAAGTGCCGACTGTGATTAATCACAGATCTGGTGATAACATCATTCCTTTTTTGTGGCTGGAAGGAGGGATTCAGCAGAGGCAGTGATGTTTCTCCATGCAGAACACAGATCTAAGAAGGGCAAATCCCACCTGCACAACTGTCCTGACGCTCAGAGCACCTTATGACTTTTGCTTCCTTGGGGTGGAGAATGGGAAAACACTGATATTTTTTCCTAAATTTGATTCACAGTTTGGCTTTCTCTCTAAGTCCTGAGACTTCAGTTATCTGAGTTTTACATTTTTCTTCACCTGTGCTGCCTTAACAAACAGGGGGAGCAGGAGCAGCAGCAGCAAGGCTGGAGCAGGAGAACACGGGTGCTTTCCCTGTCCTGCAGGAATTGCTTTGGCTGCTCTGTATCTTTAAGGGGCTGACCCTATCCCACGGGGAGCCGGTATAAAGGCAGGTAGGCAGCAGTCCCCTGCTCGGGGAGCTGGAGCCAAGCAGGGGCAGCTCCCAAAATGACTGGCCACCACAGTTGGGGATATGGGCAGGCTGACGGTAGGTTATGGCATTTCCGTGCTGCATCTCTCTGTCTTCCCCCACTCGTTTTCTTTCTAGAGCTGTTGCCTGAGCCCTGCAGAGCTGCCTGCATTTTGATGTCTGCAAGAATCAAGTATATACAGCAGGTAATTAATTACTTTATTGGTAATTAATAGCACCCAGAAAGTGGCACCAAACGATGCACAAGTTTATATCTGCTGCCTTTTAGTGTTGCAATAAACATTCCTAAGCTGAGGGAAGCAGTTTGAGTGGTTTGGGTTTTTTTCAGACTGCAGATATTATAGAATGGGTCCCTTTCCAAAATGCTGTTATAAAAAAAGATTACCTGTGTCTCTCCCCAGAAGCAATTCTGATAAGCAAAGAAGATTTAGTAGAGCAGTAATAGATCTATCTCCTGATTCTGTGTGGCTCTGAAATGTGATATCTAGGCTTTCATAAAAGTGAATAAAGCTATATGTTATGTATGTCTAGTACATCGATAAATGGTACTGATCAGTATCAGATCTCTTACAGAACAACTTATGCTTTTGATTTGACAGTTTTTAATTTAGTCCTCCTCCTTTGCTTCCCACCTCCAAGGATGTGTGTCACAGTGTGAGGGGGGATGTGGAGCTCCTGAGAGATTGCCACGGTAGTGTTTTATAGTGTCTGTATCCTTTACAGAGAGGATGGATGAGTGGCTGATGCTGGCCAATAAGACAATTGCATAACTTCAGGAGTCTCTCCTTATAGCAATTATTTTAGCTGCTGAGTGTCCAACAAGAGTCTTTTGCATTACCTTCAGGGGCTGGTCTCTTTCTTAACAGTAATTACTTTTGTTTCTGTGAGCCTAAAAGCCAAACTGAATACCAAGTGAAGCTGGTTAGTGCTAGTAGGTAATGTTATGTGTTTCTGCTTGTAGGTAGTAGTAATAAAGCCATGTATACTCTTACAAAGCTTGTGAGAGCTAAATGATATTGCCTTAGCTTGTGTAACAGCACTTAATTCCTAAATCTGCTTTGCAGGCAAGCTGAGAAAAGATATTATAAGCTTAGCTTTGCAAAAAAAGTCAAAGCCAAGTAAGAGTGTAATAGATCACTGCTTTGTTTTGTAAACTCAAGGAGGCTAAATACCTATGATTGATTTTAAAAAAGCTTTCCCTTGTGAAAGTATGTGAGAATGCTACAATTAAAAATGTGCTTTTTGAGAATCCTGAAGTACAATTGTTACTGTTATACTTTATGAACAGAAGGAGCAGAGGAATTTAATTGCTGCTTTCACTACCGTAGAAAATGAGCTATAAGGAAAAGGAATTCTTTGATATGGATAAGCTTTTGTTATCTCAAATGGCTTAAGAATGTTCCAGCTCTGGCAGCAGAGTTTTGCTATTAAATTGGTCTTTCTCCCTGCTCTATTGAGGTCATGAAGTCCCAAAGTGTTAATTATCATCCTGTACCCTTCACTCAGGTTAGAGAGATACCATAATGGGCATGTGAAGAATGGAGCTGTCTCAAAGATTTACTGCAGTCATAAAATGATTTTAAAAATAACTGCATAGTCAGTAGCTAAGAGATTGAGTCATCTGCATCTAATTTGAATTGCTGGAGCTTTTACACTCTCTTTCCCAGGGAGAATTAAATGCTGTTTCCTTGGAGGAGTGTGTTTGTGCATGCAAGTGTTTACACCTTTACCCACCTTGGAACACCTTAGCAAGATGACTGCAGCCTCTGCAGAGAGAGTGTGGCACAAGTAACTGGGGGTACAGCAGTCTGTTGATGTGCCATGATCTCCTCAGTGTGTTCTGTACAAGGTTTTTGAATCCCCATCTTGTTGCAACCTCCTCGTGCTAACGAAACACACCAGCCTAGAATATAAATTAATTTCTCACATTCCAAACGTTCAAGTCATTCTTGCTGAGCAAGCTTTATTTCAAGCCTCATGAAAACCCATAATGACCATTTTGTGTATGGTAGGAAGGGAATGATGCTCTCCTTTGTTTGCTTTTGAAGGACCCTCCGAGTGGCACAAAGCTTACCCCATTGCCCAGGGGAACCGCCAGTCCCCCATTGACATCGTCTCTGCAAGAGCAGTCTATGACCCCAACCTGATGCCCCTTGTCATCTCCTATGAGTCCTGTACCTCTCTCAGCATCTCCAACACTGGCCACTCTGTTATGGTGGAGTTTGAGGACACTGATGACAGGACAGGTGAGACTAACACAGCCAGCTAACTCAGAACAGCAGTTTGTGACTTAGTGGGGGAGATGATTAAGCACATTCTGTACGTGGAACTTCTGTGATATATAATTTCAGTTTAGAACAAGGCATGTGACTGAAGCCATTTATATTTTGTCTTCACTTTTAGCCTCTCTAGCAATGCAATATCACAGATCAATGTAGTGTTTCTTTATTAGGAAAAGCTCTTGCATGAGGAAAATCAGAAGTTTGTTTTGCAGTGCTTTTCTTTTAGTTGAGAATTGAAGTTTGCTGGGCATTTCTCCAGCACTGCCAGACCCCATCCAGCACCCAGAGGAGGGATGTAAGCTCCTCAGTGCCCTGGTTCGTGATCACTTCAACCAAGGATGCCAATTTGTGTGCCAGCTCTGGCTCAGTGCCCAGCTCCCATCTACAGGGAAGGGGATTAGCAGAGATGGGTCATGCAGTGCAGTCATCATAATCATACTCACTGCACCAAGCTGTGCCTGGACTGGTCACTGTTACCTTGCACTTTCTTTCCTCCCTGACTTGTAGCAGTTTGTTTTCTTCAGGAATTATAAAGTCTTCAGCTAATTCTGGGTTCTGAGTTGGTAGCAGCCAACTTTAGATGTTGGATTGTCTGCAGTTGTACATTATTCTTGTCTCAGCTCTTGGCAGAGGATATAAATTCTTTAAAGTGACTGATTATTTCTTCTGTTAGGTCTGTTACCATGGTAGGCTGTGCTTTTACATCTGGGGTAGAGGAAGAGCATTCAAATGGAGATGATAAAGCAGCTGATAAATGGAAAGAGTGCATTAAAAAAAAACAAAATAGAAAGAACTGTAACAATTTTTAACCCTATCAACTGATTTCTTTGTCCTTTTGGGCATGCTCATTGATGCAAGCTAAAGAGGATACCCTGATATTCAAAACAAGTTACTTTTTCTGTGAAGTGGCTTGTCTGTGCTGGTGACCCTTTGAAATGAGGGCTAGAGGTTAAAATCCCAGCCAGTTTGTTTGTTTGTTTGTTTTCTGGAATTAATTTAAGAATCTGCCCAATGGAATAGTCAGGTTTTCAAGCATCTTAACTGAATTTGCAGAGAGGACTGGGTGAGCATTTTCCATTTTCACTGCACAGATCTGTTCAGAATATCACCCTATAAATAGAATTTGTAAAATATCTGTTGAAGTATTATCTTAGCTGGGTAATGACTTTAATGCAATTTTCAGCTGAACTGTTTCTGTGTAACAGTGAACTTTATTCAGTTTTAGAAGTTTAAGAACATCTGTTACTCTGCATGTAGAGATACAGACTCAGAGCACCTGTCAGGAATGAGACCCTTTCTACACTAAGGACAAGTCTTGTTTCAGTAACACTTTTTCAAGGAAGATGACTGCTAGGAGTGGAAAATATGATTTAAAGTGGTTTTAGTTGTGTTGAAATAGATTAGTGACTCAAAGCTCTGCATAAATGACACAACAGAATTTTGACAGTAATCCATAGTTGCTAAATTTCTTAAAATATTTGAGACAGGTGATGCATTCTTTTTCTAAGTTTAGAAAAACATAGTAGGAAGTATTTAGATCCTTAAATAATACTAAAGCCTTTGGTTTGGCAAGGCCAGTTTCCTGCATAAAGGCCAGCTGGAACCATGCACATATTGGGGCACTATGCAAGCCCCAGCTTTCACTCTTTGAATAAAGTCTTATGAACTGCACTGAGGATACAAGCTTTACAGATACTAAATGTAATTTTAATTTTCTTAATGTGAGACTTGCAGGTTTTGATGGCTGTTGGGCAAAATGTTTTAGATTTGGCAGCATATAAAATTACAGGGATTACTGATGCTGTTGATAAAATATCTTCTATAGGTGGCATCGAAACCATTTGCCTGTTCTTAGGTGTTATTTCTAAATGATGTATGAAGTGTCTCTGTGGCATTTCCTTACCTTTAGAAGGTGATTTGAGGTTGAGTGGTGTCCTGTGAAGTGCCAGCTATTATATTTCCCCTTTTACAGGCTCAGGTATTTAAAGGAAATGGAGTATAGATAACCTCCCCTGGAAGTAAAGATACTGTAAGAAAGAAATACTTAGCTGAATTGTCTACCTGATGTTCAGGGTATAAGGTTTCCTTGGAGCCTTTCCTTCTCCAGGCTGAACAATCCCAGCTCTGGCAGCCTTTCCTCCCAGCAGAGCTGCTCCAGCCCTCTGCTCCTGCTGCTGCCTCCTCTGGGCTCTGGGCAGCAGCTCCAGCTCCTCCCTGTGCTGGCCCCAGCGCTGGGGCAGCTCTGCAGGTGGGGTCTCACCTGAGGGGCAGAGGGGCAGAATCCCCCTCCCCTGCTGCCCACGCTGGGCTCAGCCCAGGGCAGGGGAATCAGGGCTGGGGCAGGGCCAGCTCTCACCCACAGCACCCCAAGTGCTTCTCCCAGGGCTGCTCCATCTGTTCCCCTTGTATTTATTGTGTTTAACAGGAAAGACATAACCATAAGGGTGGTTACCACATCTTCATGGGTCAAATACTCTTTTTCTTGAAAGCTACAAATTCTGTACAGGTAGCCACACAATGTTTTCATTTACATTTTCAAATGAATTTAGGTGCTTTCTGTTAAAAAATCCACCCCTCTTAAATGCCTGGATGATGCATCTTTTCATGCTGGCAGCTGGGAGAAGCTCCTGGCTTTTTTCCACTATTGTGCCAACAGTGGTTAGTTTTACTAGAAGGAAGCTAAAAAGCCAGAATGCTTAAGCTTTTTTCTCTTTTTAATTTTTTTTTGTTGTTGTTCTTCTGCACAGCAATCAGTGGAGGGCCCTTTCAGAATCCATTCCGGCTGAAGCAGTTCCACTTCCACTGGGGGACCACGCACAGCCAGGGATCAGAGCACACCATTGATGGAAAACCTTTTCCCTGTGAGGTAAGGATGTGTTTTCACAGATGGGATTATTTCATGCAAATGCTGTTGTCACATGACTTTGTCTGCAGTGGAGGCAGGATTAGGATTCTGATTCCTTGCTCACTATGTCAGCCATCCCTGCCCTCCTCAGCTGGATGGGGAGAGGAAATGTAAGGAAAGGCTGATGGGTCGGAATAAGGGCAGGGAGAGATCCCTCACCAGTTACTGACACAGCAAAACAAAAAATCTATTAACCCCCAAATCTGAGTTGGATAATGAGAAATAAAAACTAAATCTTAAAACACCTTCTCCTCACCCCTCCTTGCTTCCTGGGAGTAACTTTACTCCCAGCTTTGTCCATCTCCTCCTCTGAGTGGTGCAGGGGGACAGGGAATGGAGGCTGTGCTCAGCTCATCCCAGGTTGTCTCTGCTGCTCCTTCCTCCCCAGGGGAAGGCTCCTCACACTCTTCCCATGCTCCAGTGTGGGGTCCCTCCCACAGGAGACAGTGAACTCCATGAACTGCTCCAGCCTGGTCCCTTTCCATGGGGTGCAATCAGTCCTTGTGGGGCTGCTCCAGCCTGGTCCCTTTCCATGGGGTGCAGTCAGTCCTTGTGGGGCTGCTCCAGCCTGGTCCCTTTTCATGGGGTGCAGTCAGTCCTTGTGGGGCTGCTCCAGCCTGGTCCCTTTCCATGGGGTGCAGTCAGTCCTTGAGGAGCTGCTCCAGCCTGGTCCCTCCCTTGTGATCACAAGCTGGGGAAGCTTCTGGCGGTTTCTCACAGAAGCCACCCCTGTACCCTCCCACTCCCAAAGCCTGGCCATGCCACCCCAGTGTGGGCTGTTACAGAAAGCTTGCCTAGTGCCTGCCCACACTCAGGGACCTGTCCAAAAGATTGAACTTCATGTTTCCAGAAATGCCTTTGACACAAAACCATTCTGTTATGAATAACTGTTAGTGCTGTCAAAAAGAAACCACATTCACGGCTTCTATCACTAATTTAATTCTTATTTGTTATTTTTCTTTAAAGCTCCACTTAGTTCATTGGAATGCCAGAAAATATGCAACATTTGGAGAGGCAGCAGCAGCTCCAGATGGCTTGGCAGTAGTTGGTGTTTTCTTGGAGGTAAGAATTGCAAAAATAGCATGTTTATATGATGAAAAGCAGTGTTTGAGGACCATGCCACATATTTAAGTGCTTAAGGAAAACAGATGACTTACTGGAAGCGTTAATGCATTGCAAATTGCTGATAAACTTTGGTAGGAATGTCAAGATTTGAGTAAGAAAATAACACCTAATTAAAGCATAGTTGTAATCCTTCTTATTTAACCTATTCCATTATTTTAGATTGGAAAAGAACATGCCAGCATGAACAGACTCACTGATGCTTTGTACATGGTAAAATTCAAAGTAAGTTCTCAGCTCTTTAAATTTGCTTCTGGGATATCCTTTAAAAATCATGCTCATGTGCATGTTTGAGACAAAAAATGAAAAATCACCCACCCACAGGTCCTCCCATAACTAGAACATAACTGTAGTTGTAGTTTCTTCTTCCCCTCCAAAGTTCATATTATTTTCCTAATCTCAGGTGCCTCACAAGGCTAATGCTGACCCCACTGGTCATCCAGAGGTTCTGCCTTTCCCAAAAAAGCCTAAAATCAACAGCTCCATGACCCTTGATGCTCAGTTCTTGGATTCAGCAAAATAATCCCTTTTCTATTGAGCCTAGGCTGGAACAAGTGGAAGCTGCCTGTTTGTCTTTGCTGCAGAGCTCTGTCAAGGATGATCTCACTGAGGTCCAGAGTTAGTCTATTCCTGAAGTGTTTTTGGAGTCACTGAGATCCTTTTGGATACTCCAACAGGCTGAAGAGTTTTGCTCTAGACTGTGGTACTTAAGGCAATCACTACTTTAGGCAGCACCTCCTTCTATTTCTACCAGTCTCTGGTTAATGTGTCTTCCTCTGTCAATCTACCTTCCTCTAATTTTAGACTTGAAGGTTTGATTTCTTTTTAAGCCAATATTTACCATAGCAGACAATGACTATAGAATTTAAATTTTTCTACTAAAATAGAAGAGAAGAATAGAAAATAGCAAGTAATGAGACAAGGAACTCTGCCATGATGTTTTCTATAGCTCACACTGAACACTATATACAGAACACACCTCCTGCATTACTTTTGGGCCTACTGTGACAAGAGATGAATTTTGGTAAAGACAATTGTGCAAGACCTCAAAGTCCAGTAAGCCAGCATTTGGCATCACACTTGCCATCTACTTTTGGCTTACAGCTGTTGTAAGGCAGCCAAACCTTTACAAACCTCTCCTTTCTTCTATTTTTAATGTTACTGTAACATTTTCTTCTTTCAAAAAAAGTTATTTAACCTGCACTTAAAAGTAAAAGGATAAATTTCAAGTCCATTTTCTTTTCCCAGGGAACAAAAGCTCAGTTTAGAGGCTTCAACCCTAAATGTCTCCTGCCCTTGAGTCTAGATTATTGGACATATCTTGGTTCTTTGACAACCCCACCTCTTAATGAGAGTGTGACATGGATAGTGCTGAAAGAACCCATCAGAATCTCTGTGAAACAGGTAAACCTCTGATACTCTTTAAGTTCTTGTGGGATTCAGTGGTGGATAAGCAGGCAAAGACTGTTTTGATTTGAAATGAGGCTAAGTTAAAAGTCTGAATATTCAGCTTGTTCAATCCTCAGGGCTTCTGTTACTTTCTGTTAATATTCTCTAGCAGCTTTGTTTGAACTTGTTTCATTCATTGACTAAAATATACTGAATACTTCCTTTCAGTAATTTTTAAAAAACATAACTGTTGATTGCCCTCTTAAGCAGTGAATTGTTTCCCCTGAATTTCCAGCTGGAGAAATTCCGCATGCTGCTCTTCACCAGTGAGGAAGACCAGAGGATCCAAATGGCCAACAATTTTCGCCCCCCTCAGCCTCTGAAGGGGAGAATTGTTCGAGCTTCCTTCAAGGCCTGAAGAAAACTGATAATGGTCCTGAGATATCCAAGAGCTTCCATGTGTGAGATACTATAAACAGAAACTCTGGTCTTCAGACCACTCATGGAACACACAAGGCAGGCATTTCCATGGACCCTCTGCTTGGAGAGGAACAGTCTTCTGGCTTTGTATTTTAGTTGAAGTGCTCATTCTTTGGAGAAATGGGATCTTTCTAACCAGCATTATTTAATATTATCCAAGACCTGAAACTCTATAAAATTAAAATGAAATTAAAATCCATCTTGGTAGAAAAAGGGAAATTATGTAGTGATCTACTAGTGCTGATAGCCACAACTTCTAATTGTCTCATTTAATACATGAGGAAACAATCATCAAGAATTTTGGACAAATTTTCCTTACTGATCAGTTGTTAGCATTTGCTGAGTTCTGATTTAAAGGTTGCTTTCACTGTAGTCTTGCTGCCTGATGACTCAGAGTGTATGAGCAGCACTAGAAAAAGTTCTTTACTCGCCTCAAGTAGGCCCTGGTATGAAAATTAAATATATCTTTTGAATCTAAGATGTTATCTTATAATGAAAATAACAATGTAATACTGTGAAGAAAAGCAGAGCAGTTTACTGCACAGTGTTATTTAGGTATTTATCCTTTCAGCCCATGCAGAACACAGGACCACAGTGCCCTGCTAAGGGTCAATTGGGTTGAAGAGTTCCTCTGTAGTGATCCAGGTGTGTTTTGTGGTCCTCAATTGCTCAGAGTCTACCTCAGTTCAGTGCTATGCTCTGCAATATGACCTCCTTCAGTCTGTCTGCCCTATAGAAAGCAGGGATTTTGTTTCCTTTAGGGACCTAACGTGGGTAGATGTTGTCTGCCCTGAGTGTGCTTTGCTGCACAGACCCTGCCTGGCAGGAGTGCTCCCTGTGCACAAGAGGCTTCAGCGCTCCTGAGTCCTTTTACCTCTACAAAAGTTGCTTTAGAAAAGCCATGTGTTGGTTCTGCAGATCAGTGACAAAATTCCAGCTCTGGTACTCAATACTGGGATGTTCTCTGTGACTGCCCACAGTCAATTCCCAGTTACTTTAGTTCTGAGTTTCCTGTGGTCTGTTCTGAGCATGCAGTTCAGGCAGAAATCGCTGATGTTGATCATTTTTATCAGCTGAGATGGAGAAATCAAAGATGTACAATGCCAAGGAAAGTGGGGAGAAGGGAGAGCAGCAGCTGCTGTGGGCTGCTCCCCTTTCTCCAAGGAAGGAAGACAGGAGATGTGGAGCACAGTACAAGGCATGAAAGACTAGAATTCTGCTCCTCAAATCTCTATGGTTTTTCTGGTACACTGACCTAAAACTTTGTTTCTCAGCTTCCTCTTACTTAAAAAGAGTAACACTGACCTCTACCTCACAGGGCTGTTGTGAGGGCTAATTCAGCATTATTTTGATGTGAGATTCTTATCCAGCAGATGCTAAAGGCAATGAAAATCCTTACAAAATGCAATGGTTTTAGCTATTATGAATGTAACTTTGCTAGTAATGCAAACTGGTATTGCAGAAACTCTATTTAATGTATCTTAATTTCTTTAACAAATAAAATAAATGAGACTTTAAAATCATGTGTGCTTATCTTCATTTATTTTAAGAAGACCCACCTCTGTTGTGGTGGTCCCCCCTGTGCCCCCCGGCCGGGTCCCTGCCATGGGACTGAGTTGGGTCTGTCTGATGTCCCAGCAGCCCGGGCTCTGAGCTGGTTGGTTTTTTATCCCAGCTCCACCCTGGGATCCCCTTTCCCCCTCTCTGTTACAAAACGAAGGGGACACAAAGCCCCTCCCTCTCACCTCGCCGACCCTCGCCCAGGTCGGTGCTCTGTCCCCCCCAGGAGAGAGGGAATAAATGACTTAACACCATAAAGGGGGTTTGGGCTGTATTTCTCTTCTCAACTTCTGCTTCTGGTGAGCAGCTGTCACTGACATTGGCTTAAAGTGGGGCTGCACAGTCAAGGAATATTTAGGCTGTTTGTAAATGGTTTAAGATATTCCAAGACATAAAGAGGCAAGCTCACCACAAAATTAAGCAGTGGACAAGCTAATCCACCACCAGACACCTCTCCCTACTTACAGCACCCTTTTCTTGGATTCTCATTAACAGAAATGATGCTTGATGTTTTCCACTGATGCATCTCTTTTCAACTGAGGAATGCTTTAATTTTTTACCTTCAGTTCTATGGATGCCTTGACTAAGCTATAGTGGAATGATCTAACTACAGATAAGAATTTTCTCTCACAACTTTGTGGGCATGTTTTTAAATTCTAGAAATTATTTCTTACACCTCTTTTTATTCTATATCACAGTTCTTACCATCTTTTGGGATTAACAGTTTCTGTTTCAGCTTAATCTTTTCACTTAAGTTCTGACCTACTGTGTACCTGGAATGACTTCTTACCCAGAGTTAAATTAATATCCTTTTATGTCCCTTTTAACATTTATATGAAGAGATGATAATGTGTAAAAAGTCTTTCAAAAAACCTTACATATGCTAGCAAAAAAAAAATTATTGGGGCAAATTTAAAATACTTTCCTGATTAAAATATAACCAATCTTATTTACCATATGTAGCAGAGTCAAGCTATCCCAGTACTGATGCACTAATATTAGTACAGATGATCACAGAGCAGGTCAAAATCAGCATTTTCAGTGTTTTCTTCCCATTTTAAGCATAGGAGGTTTCTGCTCCCTGTCTCCTGCAGTAGGTAAAGAGGGCTTGTGCAGTGAAACTTTGTCCAGTCTTCCCCAGCTCTAACCCCTCAATTTAAAAAAAAAAAGTTTATTCATGCCCAGAACGTGTCCATTCTGTGACCTTGCACACAGTACTTAAGCTTCTTTGAGGGTAGTTTAGTCATGAACAACAGAAGGATAAGGTTTAGCTTACAAAGTTATTGTAAAAGCTTAGCTATTGCAAAGAGCTTTAAATGCTGCATTGCCCCGAGGTGTTCAGTTCCAGGGAGAAGCCAAACTGTACCTTCCTTCCGAAATAAAATTGATTTTACTTACAGGGGCTTTTGGCTGTTTGGTTTTGGGTTTTTTTTTTCAGTTTTTAGATGATCTATTTTTTACCACGGTGAAGTAAAATATAAAAGGAAGACTTGCATATTCTTTGTTGTTGCTTGAGACCCTGATCAGACAATAAAAACCCACAAATGTTGTATTGTATAAACACATATCTAATGCACTTCATTTATTCTGAGATTGAATGACTTTAAAACATGAGTTATCCTTATCTTTTACTAAGTGTGTTGAAGGAAAAATGGGAGTTGGCTGTAATTATTGCAGCAAGAATTCACTTACCTTCTCCTGGGATTGCAGCTGTCCTGACTGAGAGAACGGAGGCCTCACATTTAGGACAGCGACTGCACTGGCACAGCTGTAAAAGCTGGATTAAAAATGCCATCTAGTGGCTTTCCTCCCATTCCTTGCCACAATACTTAAAATAAATTTTATGGACCATTTAGTCAAAATACAACAGATGAGAGAATTTAACTCTGACAATAACAATTTTTAAAGAGATGAATGATTGTAATTGACAACTCCTTGCTGGCTTTTTGTACAGTCATTGAAACTCCTTTCTCAGATAAAAATCAGTCTGACAAAAGAAACTCAATAAACCAGTTACAATTTTTTGTTCCTCATTTCACTGCTGAGCAGGGATATCCTCTGCTTGGTGAACTTCACACTCTCTTAACTTTAGCTTTTAAATGTTAATGGCTGTAGTTACAGTTCAACTTAGGAGTTTTTCCCCAATCTCTTGCAAGCAGAAAGATTTTTAGACAGTTTCCATCATACAGTTGCTATGATGTAGCAGATTTATAATGATACATTTCATGATGAGTGTAAATTAATCCACATATAAGCATCAGGGGAAAAGTTTTGCAAGGTACCTCAACACCAGATGGTGCTTTTGGCAGAGTTCAAAGGTCAGCAAGATAAAAAAGAAGAGAATTTCAGGAAAAAAACAGAGATAAGCCTGAAGAAAATGGGATGTTATCTCATAGCTCAGTGTAGCTGTTTTCCTCTCTGAATCCCCCTGCATGCAGAAGTGATATTCAGTAACAGGACCGAGCATCAAAGCACTGTCTCTGCCTGGTGGAGTGGGGAGCTCACACTTTTTCTCATTTACCCTGAGGGAAGCACAGCAGAGGATGGAACCTGCCTGACTTGCACAGAATTATTCCCAACTTGCACAGCCGTAAGGCAGGGAACTTTCCTTCCTCTGATGTTCCATTTATGCTGCCACTTGCACCACATTTGAAATTTAGTAAAATTTCAGCACCTTACTCCAGGTTGTGAACAGCATCATAGTAATGAAAATCATTTAATTTCATATCAGTAGAGTGGAATATCAAATACAACAATTTAGAAGCCAGCTCACCCTGTTTGTCTGTTGGAGGAGGAACAGAGAGGAAAGGAATACAATAACCTTTTTACACATGAACATTTTTCCCAAGCCACAAGACTTTCCTGTACTTGAACACTGACCCCAAGAAATGTGAATTTACTCTCACAGTAGCACAAAACCTTAATGAACATTTGTTTCAGTTTAACTTAAACCAATTTGTAAGCAACATCCAACAAAAATGATCCATGTGTTCAGATCCCACTACAGCAACTGGAAAGACCTTTGCACCAGAGCAATTACATTGACTTTAACTGGGTCTTCAGATTAACCCCTGCAACTCCAGACACTGCTCAGCCTCTGCTGCAACAGGAGAGGCTAAATGCAGCTGGAGAGAGTTGGAATGGCACCTTTCCTACAATTGTTCATGGTGTTTTCCTCTGTTCAGCGATGTTTCTTGCAGCTTGCCTTCTTTTCTAGCATTTTGAGGATTTGGTTTAGATTACTTAGGAAGATCAGACTGGAAACAGCTGTAACCAAACTAGAAAATGCAATTGCTCTAACAGACCTAGAGCCTCCTTCATTTTTTCATTTGTTAATGGGTTTTGTTTGTTTATAATAAGAGATTTCTGCATCTGCAGTGCCAATTTGCCTTTTGTGAAAATCCAAAATGCCATATACAGCAGATGAAATGTCACTATTCACAGGGCAGGTACATCCAGCAAACAGTGGGCATTCCTAACGGCCCTCAGCAGGAAGGTGTTTCGTGGGCTGGTGCTGTTCCTCCTTTCCAGGAGCTGGTTATGAGACTGTTGAACTTATTGTGCAGAAAACACAAGGCTCAGTGTGTGTTCACTAAGATGGGCCAGAGAGACAATTCACTCAAAGGACCCACCTTCCTTTGCATGTTCCTTCACAGGTTTCTAAAGCATTTGGATCTATGGCTGTTTTCTAACCTGTATCACCAGGCTGAGTCTGTATTGCAGAAAAACTTCTGAAAACTAGGAAAATACTTTTAGCAGTAGTTTACTACTTTTCTTTGGATTCAAACTTTTTGCTACTGGTCAGCTTTCTGACAAAAGGATTAGCTATTTATCAGAAACATTAGCCCAGTTTATGGCTTGCTTTCTTAGGGATATCTGCCTTATTTGGTGGTTCTGATCTTTGTGTGTCCCCATAACAAGAAATGTTTACAAAGCATCAGTAGTGCCAGACTTTTCATGAATATCAACGAGGTCATGGAAAGTAATCCATGGCAGCACGTGCTGTGAAGGCAGTGGGGATGAGGGGCAGCTCTTTGCAGCCTCTGGAAGCAGAAGATGTTTAAATTGCACCAAAGCAGCCACAGCCAGTTGTCCAAATGAACAATGGGGGAGGGGGGGGAAACATTCCATAGGAAAGAAGGAAACCCCAAAAAGTGTAGTCTGGCCTACACGAGAACACAGGAATGAGTGCAAGAACATATTTCCAAAGAAAACCAGAGCTGCTGACTGTACAAGTCAGCAGATGAAATTATTCCTTGAAAAAAATTTAAATATAGGATTTGCTACATTTTAACCCATAGCTGCATCTTAATACAATATCTGGAATTAGACTAATTTTCTAATAAATCCAGGTAAGGATTTTCTTCTGGCACAGGACTAAACTTTGCTCATCTATAACCAGCAAAGTCAAAACCAAATCTTAGTTTTATTTAAAGAAACCTGAGTGCTAATTTTTTCAATGCAAATTAACAACATAGAACACTGTGGCAACCAAGCAATGTTGCTACAGAAATTTGCCATTTTTATTAGATATTCCTAAAAGCAAAAATACTGCAAGCTTGAGTAATACTTTCTCTTCTCAGATCACGTCAGCGAGTCGCATCTCTACTATTTTTTCCTTTAATTATATATGACTTTAGTTCATCAGCATAATCACACAGTCCAAAGCAGAATTTAAATCTCAATTCAACTTAATACCCAGCCCTGTCAAGTACCTTCAATATGGTATTCCTTCTTGTGTTTAGAAAACATGGAGTGAAAGGGACATATTCTCCTGCAGGACTGTTAATTGTTTCACCTTCATTTACATGTTTCCTAAGTCACTTCAGCTTATGCATATGAATTTATGAAATTACTGCATGAACATGTGAGCAATAAGTTACAGCTTCCAGCTGAAGAGAAGCATTTAATCATGGTGGGAGCACAGGAAACTCAGAGCAGTCGGGTTCATTTTTAGGCTGCTGTAGGAGGCTTTATCAGTTTTGTAAATGTTACAAAAGCTGAAAATTGGTAGGTCCAAAGGAAGAATCACTGAATCATGGAATATCCTGAGTTGGAAGGGACTTACAAAGGTGATCAAGTCCAGCTCCTGGCCTTGCCCAGACACCCCAACAATCCCACCCTGGGCATCCCTGGCAGTGCTGTCCAAACGCTCCTGGAGCTCTGGCCTCGGGCCAGGGACCATTCCCTGGGGAAATCCAGAAACTGCTATCGGTGTATCTGAGCACTGGACAGAGCACAGAGATGCAGGTAAGGGCTGCAGTGGGTGTCCTCTTTCAGATTTGTCAGGCAGATAAAATACTTATTTCAAACTTAAGGTATTTTTTTGTGCGTGCTAAAATAGTTCTTAAAATGCTAAAATTTTCCTTAAGATGACCTATTTTTTTGTTTACTCTTCCATGTAACATGAAGCTATGTTTTATTGTTTTAATAAAAACAAGAAACAAGTGAAAGCTCAGAGTCATTGAAGATCATCTGCATTTTTCCACAATGAGATAACCTCGGAACACTGTTATCTCATCTAGGATAGGATACTTGCACCGCATTATTTAACTAAAAAAATCCTTCAGTACAAGAAGCCAGGCGAATTTAGACAATGCACTGACAATATCAAAGCCTCTGGTGACTTTTGAGCCTCTGTGAAAAAAATGATTGTTAGGGGTTTTAAAGCAGGGACTACTCAGTTACCGCGTTAAGAGCAGTAACTATTGATTAACCGCCATGCACTTTGGGCCCATTCCTTCCCCTCGTTACCAGGCTTAGAATCGCTCAGCGTTAATTTTAACCAAGACAAGCAGTCATATGAAACCAAAAAACCGGTGAGTCAGCAAAACGAGCCCTTTTGTTCTCCATAATTTATATGGCGAATTAATTACTTAAGAGCTTTGCGATTTTGAGCCTCATCAGCCGGTGCCCTCAGTGCTGCAGTGTGGACTAGACTGAAACGAAAAGCCGAGTCCCCGCCCTCACGGGAATAGCGTGGGTTTCACTGTTATTAATGAGGAAGAAACCCCTGCTGGTGCTTTTTCTTCCTAACACGTGTCACTCGCTTCCTTTTTGCCCACGTTATTCCGCTCCCTCAGCACCCCGCGGCCGGCGGTTAAGGAGAGCAAAGCGGCCCGGGGCCCTCAGCCCGCGCAGAACATGGCGGAAGGGGCGGCCCGCGCTCGCCCCGCCGTGTCCTGACGGGAACCCGCTGGGGCGGGGCACAGGGGGCGGGTTGGGCGGCGGGGCTGTCGGTCAGCGCCGTCCCTCAGCCCAGCCGGGGGCAGCGCGGGGTCGGCAGGCGCGAGTGGCAGCTGTTTGGCCGGTGGGTGCACCCCGGGCGGGGGACGGGGCGGGCAGGCAGCGGCTGCCACCGGGGCGGGCGTGCCGGGGGCAGGGAGCGGAGCCGGGCCTGGCGCGGCGAGGGTGCGGAAGAGGCAGCGGGAGCGGGGAGGTGGGAGTTGTGCGGGGCGCGGCGGCGGTGGGGTCGGGGTTGATGTGGGGTGGATGTGTGCAGGGTATGGGGTGAGTGTGGGGGAGCAGGGCGTGTTCTGTGCGGGGCAGGGTGGGTGTCTGTGC